>CAOLHI010005844.1:0-106032 GCA_948474755.1 Ctenosaura bakeri | reverse complement strand
GGTGTGTCTGTGCACAGCCTGAGGTGTTGTAAGGACTATCACAAACTGATTAGCATCAGGTTTTCTTGCCTAATCCTCTCTAAACTTATGACCTGACCATATCTAAGGTCAGCCTGACCTGGCAACATGCTTTCCAGTCAGTGCACTTTCAAACATTTCCAGCCATAAATATATTCATATATATCAGTAAATATATATTTACTATATAAATATATATCAGTAAGGCCTTTGACAAAGTTCCCCATGACATTCTTGCATCGAAGCTAGTAAAATGTGGGCTAGACAGGGCTACTGTTAATTGGATATGTAATTGGTTGACCGACCGAACCCAACGGGTGATCACGGATGGCTGCTTTTCATCCTGGAGAGAAGTGACTAGTGGGGTGCCACAAGGTTCTGTCCTGGGCCCAGTGCTGTTCAATATTTTTATCAATGACTTAGATGAAGGAATAGAGGGCATGCTCATCAAATTTGCAGATGACACCAAATTGGGAGGGGTTGCTAATATGCCAGAGGACAGGATCAAAATTCAAAATGACCTGGATAGATTGGAGAGCTGGGCCAGGGCGAACAAAATGAAATTCAACAGAGAGAAATGTAAGGTCCTACACTTAGGCAGAAATAATGGAATACAGAAATATAGGATGGGGGACACGTGGCTGGATAGCAGTACGTGTGAAAGGGATCTAGGAGTCTTCATAGACCACAAGCTGAACATGAGTCAGCAGTGTGATGCGGCAGCCAAGAAAGCCAATGCAATTCTCGGCTGCATCAACAGGAGTATGGTGTCTAGATCGAGGGAGGTACTGGTACCACTCTACTCTGCTTTGGTTAGACCCCATCTTGAATACTGTGTCCAGTTCTGGGCACCCCAATTCAAGAAGGATATTGACAAGCTGGAGCAAGTCCAGAGGAGGGTGACCAAAATGGTGAGAGGCCTGGAAAACATGCCCTATGAGGATAGACTGAGAGAGCTGGGTATGTTTAGTCTGCAGAAAAGGAGGTTAAGAGGGGACATGATAGCCATGTTTAAATATTTGAAGGGATGCCACGTAGAGGAAGGAGGGGGCTTGTTTTCTGCTGCTCCAGAAACCAGGACAAGGAGCAATGGATTCAAGCTGCAGGAAAGGAGATTCCACCTGAACCTCAGGAAGAACTTCCTGACAGTCAGGGCTGTCCGGCAGTGGAATCTGCTGCCTCGGAGAGTAGTGGAGTCTCCTACCTTGGAGGTTTTTAAGCAGAGGCTTGATGGCCATCTGTCGGGAGTGCTTTGAGGGTGTTCCTGCATGACAGGGAGTTGGACTGGATGGCCCGTGTGGTCTCTTCCAACTCTACATTTCTATGATTCTATGATTCTATTCAACTATGAAAACAGTACATCCTGCAGAGTAGGGATGTAGGGTATGGTAATATGACATAAGGTAAATATGTGTCAAATGTTTCGTATTGATGCCTAAACTTGATTGCATTTCAGTTCCCTAGATTTCCTGGAACAAATTATTTACATTCTTTCTCCTAGTCCCTGTTTCAGCCTCTTTGGTGGGTGATTTCCAGCAGGAGATGAGTAAGGGAAGTAAAAATGGGTCAGTTGTCCTAGATTACTCCGTGGTTTCTGTCCATGGTATTCATCTACATAATCAAGTGGGGATGAGTTTATCAGGCGTCCCCATCTAACGTCTAATTCTAGTCAGAGTTAATCTAGAAAAGTGATTTTGAGAGACCGCTTTTCAACCCTTGCCTTTTGGGGTATCACATGGTTCCATTTTGTGTCCCATTAATAATTTCAACATATACATGAAACCAATGTATAATCTCATTTAGAATCATAGAATCTAGAAATGTAGAGTTGGAAGAGACCACAGGGGCCATTCAGTCCAACCCCCTGCCATGCAGGAACACCCTCAAAGCACTCCCGACAGATGACTGTCAAGCCTCTGCTTAAAAACCTCCAAGGAAGGAGACTCCACTACACTCCGAGGCAAATTTAAAACTTTGGACAAATGTTTTATCTGTATCTTGAGGATGCACAGCACTCTTTTCTCTTATCCGATACTAAAGAGATAATTGAAGTGATCAGTCAGCATCTGGTGTTGGTTCAGGAACTGAAGGGCTGGAGGCAAACAGTTGAAATTTAACCCAGAAAAGAAGGAAGTTCTTTGAGGAATGTTGGCAATCTGGAAGAGAATATGTATCCCAAAACTTGAGAATATTAATTTTTTTTGCCTACAGAATCCCACAGCCAGAATGACCAATTTCCTCTCTCAGCAGGTTACTACCATCCTTATGCATGGCTTTCCAGGGTCTATATGATTTTTATCTCTCAATAGAGGACTAGTAATGTGATACTGGAGATTCAGTTTCCATATATAGAACTTTATACATGTGGATTTAATTCCAAAGGGATATAAAACTCATTCTTGTGGAGAATCGAACATTCACAGTCCTGTTGCTGAAAGACACATAGACTCTGTGCAGTCAGAGCCTCATCTAAACTGAGCTCTTTTGTGTGAAAAGTATAGACAATCCTACATTTTTACTGATTTTATTTTAAAAATATATAAGTGTTAAGAGAAAATGCACTTTTCAATCAAGGAATATTTTTAATATCACCCTCTACCTCCATTGTATTTTAATATTTTGTTATTATAGGTGTTCTGAAAAGTAAATGACCACGACTCCTTATTTGTATTCCAGGACAGTATCAGAAAATCTCAATTTGTTCATGAAAAGCCAAATTTATTTTTGTTTCTTTTTGATCTTTCTTGAAAGAGAAGTTGGTGGATTTTAATGAGTTTAATAGTATATTTACTCATAATTGAAAAGTTTTTCTTTTATTTATCATTTTTAAAAATATGGTGCTTTTTTCTTTTTCTTTTTTTCCAGAAAGGAAAGGTCATATGTGGAAAAGTTCTGGAAGGATGTTAAGGTTGGTGATTTTATCAGACTGTCATGTAATGAAGAAATCCCTGCCGACATGGTTCTGTTATATTCTAGTGATGGAGATGGGATTTGTCACATTGAAACATCAAGCCTTGATGGAGAGACCAATCTAAAACAGAAGCAGGTGGTGAAAGGATTTGCAGAACAGGTATGCAATTTGCCCTTATTTTAAGTATTAATTGGAGAAAATGTGCAGATATTCTCCACATTCCACTGAGGCCATTTCCGCACTAGACAATTATAGTGCTATTATTCCACTTTTAACATCCTATGGAATCCTGGAGTTTCCATAGGATGTTGAAAGTGGAATACTAGCACTATAACAGTTTAGTGAGGAACGGACCTGAGTTTGATCAGAACATCTTATTACTGGTTGTTGATATTGCTCTTTCAAACTGGCTTGAGACTCTGGTTATATGACTCATATCCTTTGTTACATGAGACAAACATATACACATACAGCATGTGAGCAGAGAATGTGCTTGTCTGTCAAAATGGGGTGAGAGAAATTGTACAAAACCTATTTACTTTTGCAAAACTCTTTTGCTTCATATGTTGTTTCAGAGGCCTCCTTGAATTTGCTGACTGTTGTCAATTATTCTATTCTATGCAACACAGAATTGGCGTCATTATTAGCAATGGAGTCACATTAAAAAACAAATTATCTGAGTACTGAACTTATTCATCCCCATAACTGTGAGATTGTTGTTGTGTTCCTTATGGCAACTCTAAGGAAAACCTATCATAGGGTTTTCTTGCTAAGATTTATTCAGAGGAGTTTTGCCTTCGCCTTCCTCTGAAACCAGGAGACTGTGACTTGCCCAAGTCACCCAGTGGGTTTCCATGGCCAAGCAGAGATCTGAACCCTGCTCTCCAAAGCTGTTCTCCAATGCTCAAATCACTACTTCATACTGGCTCTGACTGTGAGATACACCATGTGTATTGTCAATTTCATAGATGGGAAATAGCTAACTGAGGCCATTTCCACACTAGACTGTTATAGTGCTATTATTCCACTTTCAACATCCTATGGAATCCTGAAATGCAGAAATGGCCTGACTGTGACTTGCCAGCATCTAGTAGGCAGCTGCAACATTGGCCAGTTTTCATATCAACACATTGTCAAGCACAAAAAAATAGCTTCTAGAAGTAATTTATGACTGTGTTCCTTGGCTAACTTTTGGCCAGTCTGAGAGGTGCTTAAAGAGGAACTACCAGTCCAAACCGTATTTAGGGAACATTTCTCATCCCTGAACATGGGCCTTGGGGAGTCAGAGGCTTTGAAAGACTGCAAGAAGTGACTGGGATTACACTTTCCCCACTGCCAATCTACTGAAACTTCTGAGATGTAAATCCAACAGCTGGTCAGATATAATAGAAGCTATTACATGCTGTTGAGTTATGTTTTACATAAGTATATATAGTCAGCCCTCCACATATGCGGGTTTAACTTTTGCAGATTTGATTATTCATGGATCTTTTGCTGTAATCTCTGCTGCCTCCCTATGCAATTTTTAATAAAGACTGCAAGCCTCTTGAGACTGAGAAACTGCCAACAAGGCTTGTAAGTCCCTATTTAAAAGGGTGTAATGCAGCAGTGGAGGTGGCAGTAAGCCCTGCCAGCCAGCCACTTCCGCCTTGTGAACAAACCCTGATGCATCAAAGGAATCCATGGTGGGTTCAATATGGAGATCATACTTTTGTGTATGTTAAATATGGTTTGGGAGGGCCTTGAGTCATTAATGGTTTTTCCACTTTCATGGGGGTCCTATGCCCCTAACCCTAGCGAATATGGAGGAAGGACTGCAGTCACAAGAGTCAAAGCATGGATAGTGTCTTCTAACCAGGAAAAACAACCTCTCTAATTCCTTGAGGCAACCGGCATGATGCAGTAGTTTGAGCATTGGACTAGTATTCCAGGAGACCAGAGCTGGAATCCTTGCTCAGCCATGGAAACCCAATGGGTGACCTCAGCAGGTTATACACTCTCAGCCTTGCTCCATTCCATGTCTTAAGGCCCTTTCCGCACCCTACCTTCTTCTGGCACTGGGGTGCGGGGATCGCGTGAACAGCGAGAGGCTCTCGCGTCCGGGGTCCTTTGGCTCTACACAAGCTGCCTGCTCATGTGAGAGCCCTGCCTCTTCCTTCCACACGCTGGGGCAGGAAGTGCAAACGGGAAGGATCCGGAGGCTCTGCACACCAGGTAAGTGTGCACGGGGCCCGCGAGCAATGCATGATCGCACACCATTTTCAGCTTCTAGCCATAAATGAAAAGGTGCTTGATCGGCGCCTGCCAACCCCTGGAGCAACGCACGATTGTCACAATCACGTAAAGCTCCAGGCCCTCTTTCGCTTAGAAAATGCCATGCGAAAAGGGCCTAAGTTTAATCTCTTTTTTTTCTCCTACCCTCCTCTTTTTCTGTGTTTATGTAGGCTACTGAAATAGACCCAGAAACATTTTCATACAGAATTGAATGTGAGACCCCAAACAGTGATCTCAACTGTTTCCGAGGCTTTATGTAAGTGATTTGTAGTAAGTTTTTGCATTGCTAAGGTCTACGGGCATTAATATGAAAGCAAGGATCAGCAGCCAAACCCAACTACCTTACGGCTTCCGCTGGCTGTTTCTAGAGGTAAATGTGCCATGTGGAAGTGGAATGGACTTTGACAAGAGATTGCTTTCAGGAAAGGGCTTAAAAACTTTTTTCTCTTTCATCAAAAGTGGCCTTCTGGCAAATTTGTTCATTTGCTCTATATATCCTGTAAACAATATGAACAGTCATATTGAATAGACTGCTGCATTTGAAAAGAAGTGACTAATTAGAGTTAAATGCCAGTATTTAGGCTTAATAATCTTCCTTTGTATTACAAAGGACATTGTTGTGGGTAGGGAACAAACTCAGGACCTTGCCTCCAAACAAGCATTCTGCCCCCATGAAAATTTGCTTTCAGTCCCCACATGTCTAGTGTTACCCTGTTTACTGGGGGTCCCGGGAGGGACACCTAAATAACCTTACAACTACACAAGATGGGGAAATTAGTCAAGAGCACTGATTTGCACTACGAGAGGCAGGGTAACGCAGCAGGATCTTGTAACCCAATGTTTACGGGGTCAGGCCAAGTCAAGGAGCAAACCGTGTTGGAAATAATGAATGATCTTTATTAAATACAGGCACACAATGTAAGCAACACACACACACAGATAACTAAGGAAAATAAAGGTGTGAGTATGATAGCGGGATTTTCAGAGGGATAGTTGATTCGGGTGATACGAAACCTGTTCCTGAAGCCCAGAAAGAAGATAGAGAGCTATGCTGGGTTTTGATGTATCTCAGCACGTGGAGCTGAGGGGAAGCTCGCCAAGCAAAGCGGCAGCAAGGCAGTCTGGAACTTGGGAGTGATCTGAGGATGGTCTCGGAATCAGGAGATTTTATAGGGAGAAATGTAACTGCAGGCTATGCCTTACTTGGGGAAAACAATGAGTTTCGGGTGCAGGACAAAGCTTTGGAAAGGTCAAAATTTAATATGATTGAGTTAAGTCCGAATTGACAAAGAGTTAGTCAGTATGCAAACACAGAGTGCTTGGCATTTGAGGATTCAGCTTGCCAAGTTACCTGCTCAGGGCAGGGAGTCCTTTGTAAACAGCGTGCATACATAATAAGGGTGTTTGCAGAGAGGTCTCCTAAAGCGGTGATCTGGTTATTTCTGGCCTGCCTGGGTGGAGAATGGAATGTCCAGTGATTAGTGGCCGATCCTAGTTCTGTGCATGTCCGGGGGCCTCACAAACACGTGGAGAGGGGGGTGGAAGAGACCCAAATGATTGATATCAAAATGATATCTAGGGGTATCTCCAAGGAGGCCTAAACTGCAGTAACACTAGCATTGCAGAACATTAAACTTCAGTGGAACATTTGAAAATATAGTTAAGATACCCAGAAAAAAGGGAAAGACAAAATTCCCATGGGAATACATGACACAGCAAATATAAGAGTTCTAAGTGTGAACGATTTTTAGGTTCTCAGTGTCAGCAATGCTAGAAATTTAGAGGAAGAAGGAGAATTTCACTGAGTGGGACAGAAATCTTATTGGGGGGCAATTTTGCACCTTCCCCCCTGTAGCTATATCCCTATATATGTTTTATAGTCTCATACCACATGCTAATGCATTTGATTTAACACAAATTTGAAAATAAAACACAAATAAGGTGGTTTCATTGCAAGAATCATTGTCAGATTTTTTTCTATCAGTTTCCAACCGCAAACACACCAACACTCCACATATATAATCAGATTTTCAAATCTGCACAATGTACACTAGGTTCCCCATATCCACAGGGGATACATTCCATTCCCAGACTTATTGTGCATAATGAAAAACCTGGATAACAAAACACGCAGGTACCAAGATGAATATGTAGCTTGGAGGGAAGGCCCTGAAACTTAACAGGGCTTTAGAATCTAAGAGAAAGAAGGCTTTGTTGCTATTATATGAAGTCCAAAGACAATACACAACTGATAAGAACATAAAAATTAACAGCAATGTGTAGTCCAATAAGCGATGGGAACTAAAAAATTTTGCCAGCATTTCATTGTGGATAAATGAAACTGTTGATACTGGTCATATGGATATAGGGAACCTACTGTACTGTCATGCCCTGTTTGGAACATCTGTCCATAGATACTGCAGTACAGTGGACCCTCGGTATCTGCTAGAGTTTAGTTCCAGACCACACGCCTACAATGGATACCAAAATTTGTGGATGAGACACTGAGACACTGAGTCCCATTATATGTGGGGGGAGGTGTGATATTTTCAAGCCATGCCTGGTTGAATCCGTGGATCCTGAATCCACGAATATGGAGGATATGTATATGCCAAATACTTGAGAAAGCCAGCCTATAACCCTTTGGTGGCAGACATACATTTCTCTTGAGGAATATCCTGGACAGATAACAATTACAGTTGTGTTTGTCTTATGTCTTTTACAGTGAGCATGCAGATAAGAATACAGATAAGGAACGAGTGGGCCTGAGCAAAGATAACTTACTTATGAGAGGATGCACTGTCAGAAATACAGAAGCTTCGATTGGCATTGTGGTATATGCAGGTCAGTACCCATTAGTTAGACACAGCCTGAGAAACCGAGAGAAAGAAGCCATCCTTTGCAATCATGACATTTTGGCCCTTTTTGCATGGCATTTGCCATGCGAAGGGGCCCCTTGAGCGTCGTGTGAATGTGAGAAGCGGTCCATACGGTGCACTCACAATCGCACGACGCTCCAGGGTCTGGCAGGCACCACTCACGCACTTTTTCATTTTTGGCTTTGAGCCGAAAATGGTGCACGATCGCGCATCACTCTGGGGCCCCGCATGCACTTGCCATGCTTGTGGAGCTTTGGAGCCACGGTGCTCACACTTCCTGTCCCAGTGCAGCCTGGAAACTCTGTGGAAGGAAGAGGCGGAGCTCTCACGTGAGTGGGCAGCAGCTGCAGAGCTGAAGGAACTGGGATGCAAGATCCTCTCACTGGAGGCTGCTCACGTGATCCCCGCACCCCAGCTCCGTGAAAAGGTGCGTTGCAGAAAGGGCCAAAGCCTCAAGTGTGTTTGAGGTCCTTTTTGCATGGTATTTGCATGACATTTGCCATGCAAAAGGGTGCCTGGAGCATCCCACAATTGTGAGGAGCAATCCGCATGATGCACTCACAATTGCGCAATGCTCCAGGGCCTGGCAGGTGCCGCTCACACACTTTTGCATCTTTGGCTTTTAGACAAAAATGGTGCGTGATCGCACATTGCTCCAGAGCCCCATGCACATTTGCCATGCATGCGGAGCCTCTGGAGCCACGACAGTTGCGCTTCCTGCCCCAGCGCAGCCTGGGAAACTCCCAGGCTGCACTGCAGAAGGAAGAGGTGGGGTTCCCGCACTGCCTGCTCAGGAGCAGGCAGCTCATGCAGAGCTGAAGTAGTGGGGACACAAGAGCCTCTCACTGGAGGCTGCTCGCACAATCCCCACACCTCAGCGCAAAAAAAGGTAAAGTACGGAAAAATTCTGAGATTATTCTTGGACTGTAACAGTTATCCCTTTGTAATGCTCAATTAGAGGGGAGATCCAATAAATTTCACCACACCTTTCACCTAAATCTAGTGTAGGGGAGATAATGATTGTTTTTTCTGTTCCATTAGATTTCCTGAACAGAATTTTTTGAATAGAATAGACTTCTTTGTTTGTTTGTTTGCTTCAATAACTACCAGTTTAAAATATTCAAAGGCCTAAGCCCAACATCATGCCGGAATTACAGTTTCAATACAGCAGAACTTTGTCTCTTACACACACCACATCCCATGACACTAACTGGAAACTGTCCTTGGAGGAATTAGGAGCCCCCCAAAGTAGTTTTTTAGGGTGCATGAGGGAGGTGATTTAGTCCAGAACGGGGAGGCCATCCCCTGTTGATTTTACTGACATAAGCATTTCTATCATCACCATCACCATCATAAATTTACAGAAGTAATAATAATAATAATAGTAATAATAGTAATAGTAATAATAACAATAATAATAATAATAATAATAATAATAATAATAATAATAATAATAAAAATTTTATTTGTTACCCTCCTCTCCTCAGAGCTCAAAGCAGGGTGCAAAAATGGTTAAAATACAATTAAAACTAGCATACCAATTAAAAACACATTATAATTAAAATACACTAAAACATAAAACCACTGAATACAAATGTATCATAATTAAAATCATAATTAAAATCATAATTAAAATACATCATAATTAAAAGTAGACTGGGTAGGCCTGTCAAAGAGATAAGTCTTTAGGAGTTTTTTAATTTCAGACAGTATATTTTGCTGTCGGATCTCTTTCGGCAGGCCATTCCACAGCCTAGGGGCAGCCAATGAGAAGGTCCTCTGAGTGACCATTGGCAGTCTTGTTTTAGGCAGTTTACGTAATGGCCCCAGAGGACCTGAGTGTACAGGGTGGATTGTATGGGAAGAGGCAATCCTGTAGGTAACTTGGTAATAGGCAGTACTTAGGCACTCATAACAGATCTCTAAAAAAAACAAAAAAAA
This sequence comes from Ctenosaura bakeri, assembly GCA_948474755.1. NCBI lineage: Eukaryota > Metazoa > Chordata > Lepidosauria > Squamata > Iguanidae > Ctenosaura > Ctenosaura bakeri. Next base: position 96,009 of record CAOLHI010005844.1, on the reverse strand, counting down.
AACAGGTGTGTTAAAAGTCTGGGAATTTTTAGAGATCTTTGTGTGGTGCCTAATATACATTTATGTAGTCTGTAGCAACTTTCTGTGCAGATGTTTGCATAGCCAAAAAAGGAACTGCTGGTAGTTGAGCTTTCCTTTATAGTATGGATAGGCATCTTGGCCCTTGGAGCAATCCCACCTGCCACAATATTATTGCCCAAGGACCCCCATCGTAAATCCATTATGCACCTCTGTCACTTTCTCTGGCAAGTATGCTCATATTGACCCTCAGCACTTTTTCTGAGCTTATCCTGGCTCTTTCTGGCTGACAACAGGATGAAATTGCAATTAGGTGGGGGTTTGGGGTAATAAGTCCTTTCTCCACCCCTTTCTGATCTACCTGGTCAATAATCTGAAGGACAAACTGCACAGAATTGGAATATTTAGAGTGAGGAGTATGTACACATCTTATTCTTCTTGGGCTTGGAGGAAACTGTTTCAGTTCTTTAGACTGGATCATTTAAAAAGCAATGTGTTTTATTTGTGTAAAGGTCATGAAACCAAAGCCATGTTAAACAACACAGGAAGCCGTTATAAACGAAGTAAACTAGAGAAACAGGTAAACAGAGATATCATCTGGTGTGTTCTGCTCCTCATTGTGATGTGCTCTATAGGAGCAGTGGGTAAGTCCAGATCCAATCAACAAAGTTGGGCTTTCTTTCTTACTTACTAAGTTCATTTTCAGATGAAGCATAGTATTCTGGGGACGAGGCAGAGTTAGGAGTCTACCACACCTCCCTGCTGCACCACTACAGGTAGACAGAGGGTCATCTGGGAACCCTTAGCTTAGCAAGAGTTAGCTGATTGAAGAAGCTAGTAGAATTTCTCCTGGTCCTTATAAAGTTGCTGGCTCAGAATTTGGAAGAACTTAAAGAACTTCAAGAATCTCTCAGCCAGCATAAGTAGTGGCCACACAACCATGCTGGCAAGGGCACTGTGGAGTTGTAGTCAAGAAATAACTTTTCTGAACTTTGATGTGGTTCCTCAATCTGATCATGTTTTCACCACCTCTCACTGCTCACCTCTGGACCACCAGCCCTAAATTAGATCCTACAACATGTTTGTAGGGGGGAAAAATCACGATGATCACCTAAAAGTAGAAGTGGACAACATTCTGCCCTACAGATGTTTTCAGTTACTGTTGGCCATACTGGAGAACTGATGGGAGTTATAGTCCTTAACATCTGGAGAGCACAAAATTCTCTGCCATGTTGTTCAAAGTTATCTCAGTTCAACGTCATTCTGGTAACTTTCTCACAGGCATGATCCTTCTTTGGTTATCCATAGTGGTCTTGTATGGTTAAGTTAGAAATCTGATTGTTAAGAGGTGAGGTCCATATTTTGGCTGTCCTTGCCTCATGTAGGATGGCACAGTCAGAGCTTTCAAAATGTTTCTCTTTGATTTGTTCATATGTTTTCAAACTCCCAGAATCCCTTTGTTAGCACCACTACTTCTTCCACAGTCTTGATAGATTGATTTTGTTTTATTCTATTTTATTTTATAGTCTCCTTCCTTGGAGGTTTTTAAGCAGAGGCTTGATGGCCATCTGTCGGGAGTGCTTTGAGGGTGTTCCTGCATGGCAGGGGGTTGGACTGGATGGCTCCTGTGGTCTCTTCCAACTCTACATTTCTATGATTCTATGATTCTATTTGGAGTACAGTAGAAGCCTTTTCTATTTGTATTCATGCACTGAATGAAGAAAGGGTTGCATCTTTATTTGCTCTTACTGTATTTTTCTTCTATTACATGACTGTGTGTGAGTTCCATTGCAGAGTGGCTGCAATTTTGTAATCTAAATAGTCAACATGTTATTTTAGTGAAGCCTTTCCCAACCATATGCCAACACCCTTCGGGTTGCTGTAGCTTTTGTTGCTTCTCAATGAGGTTCTGTTTAGATTTTTTTGAAAAAAACATTTGTAGTTATTGTTTAATTTATTTATTTACTTATTTGTTTGCTTACTTATTTATTTTTAATTGTTTTTGTGTTATGGGGACAAAATTTGACCCCCTGGACTACTCTGCTTTCAATAGCTGTCAGATCTTCCTAGCAAAAGGCTTTATAGCTGTTATGGCCCTCCTATCAGCTCTAGGCAATATAGCTGGTGGTAAGGAATGCCAGTAGTTTCAACTCAATAACTTCTGGAGGACTGCACAGTTCGTATTCCTGCTTTACAGAAGAATCATATGAATGTTCAGACTGAATGAGTTTGGCTGTTTTCACTTTCTAGTAAGTCTACATTGGATTGCTACCCAAAATGGCTTCTGTATGACTTTGGCTTTCAGGCAGCTATGTTTGATACTCTGCTTTCTGTGATAACCTAATGTCACTGCACAGAAAGGCATTGCCACTTTATTTTATTTTTTCTCTCTCTTTAGGTCATGGAATTTGGCTGAGCAATCATCCTGAACCACCTCTCTATACTAGTGGAAAACAGCTTGAACCAACTTGGGGAGGCTTTTTAATGTTTTGGACTATGATCATTTTACTTCAGGTAATTTTCCACTTTGGGGTTTGATCTATGCCATTTTACATATATTGCAAAGAGAAGACATGACCTTCCAGATGTGTTTGGATTGTCATCTCCATAAGCTTCACCTAGCATAGTCAGCAATGTGGGGTGACTGAAGTTGCAATCCAACCATATGAAGAAGGCTACATCTTCCGTATTACTGATTTATACCATTGTTAAGCATGGAATAAAGTGAAATTGGTGGGTGTGTTCCAGACCTTTTCTGGTGCAGCTAAGACCAGGATCTGACGTCAAGAGCAACCAGTGCCAGTATCACTTCTTTTTTCACAAGGAGGGGTATGGAAAGTGATTCATTTATTGTTGATTATGTATTACATGTAAATTGGCTGGATTATCCTTTCTCATTTTATCTTATTTTATTCTTTCATTTTTGTGCAATGGCTGGCTGCTAAAATGCAATAAACTTGAACTTGAACTTGAACTTCTTTTTCACTTTGACAGGTCATGATCCCAATTTCTCTATATGTTTCCATTGAATTTGTCAAATTGGGCCAAATCTATTTCATCCAGAATGACATTGATTTATACCATGAGCCCACAGACACCAAGATTCAGTGTGGATCACTCAATATTGCTGAGAACCTAGGACAGATTGAGTACATTTTCTCTGACAAAACTGGAACTCTCACTGAGAACAAAATGGTTTTTCGAAGATGCAGCATTGCAGGGCAAGAATATGGCCATGAAGCGAATGGTAAGCCTGAAACAGAATGATTGATTAGTGCTTTTGGTATGGTAACAAAAGAGGAAATATTTAACTTGGGCCTAATCCTGGACTTAAGTAACAAAAAGCCAGCAAAGTGATGTGCTGTCATTGCCTTCTCCTCCTTCTACCTGCAGTAGCTTGGATTGGGACCCTCCTCCCTCACAGAAGTTACTAGAACCAACTGTCCTGGGAAGAGGAAGGGGAAGCGGAAGAGGGCCATTTCTGCACTAGGCTGTTATAGTTGAGGCCCCTCCCTAATTTGCAAACCCCAGGATTCCGTAGGATCTAGAAAGAGGAATAATAGCACTATAACAGGCTAATGCAGAAATGGCTGAGGAGTTCCTATTTTTTATTGCTTAACAATGTTCTTCCTTTGGTCATCTCCTGTCCACATACTAACCAGCCCTGATCCTGCATAGCTCCCAAAATAAGACCAACTCTGACGCCTTCAGGATATTTAGGTTACTTCTTTGGGTCTCATCCCATGCATTTAAACACTGTCATAGTTTCATTAATTCAGTAAGGGTTATAATTTTCTTATTAAGGGCTGTGGTAGATAAAAGAATGATGATTTGTACCTCTACAGGACATGGTTTGTAATTTGCTGCAGTTTCCCCAATGATCAGTGAAGAAGTTTTCCCTTTCAGGCAGCAAGAACTAAATCTACAGAAAATCACAAATGGAATCCATGGCAACAAAGGATGACTCATTCCAATATGAACTGAATATAAACTGTGGCAGACGCATCTCAGGCATCATATTTAGGAAGCTAGTGATGCCCTCTGGTGGTTTACTGAGAAGTCAGTTTAAATGATGGAAACAAACTGGTTCAGATGAAAGTAAGGCCATTTCTGTACTAGATTGTTATAGTGCTATTATTCCACTTTCAACATCCTGTAGAATCCTGGGTTTGCAGTTTCGGAAGGGGCCAGCCAGCCTCCCCCTAAACTGCAAACCTCAGGATTCCATAGGATGTTGAAAGTGGAATAATAGTGCTATAGCAGTCTAGTGCGGAAATGGCCTAACTTTTAAGCTTTAGTATAATATGCCATGACAGAGTTAAGTCAGCCAGATTTGACAATATTATTAAAAAGCAAATGCAACAAGAGATGACACAAACGCAGGCAATTCATACATTTCTAAAACAAAAGCAACACAAACAAGTCTCACACGAGAATTATCACATTTCTAGCACTAAAACAACTTAGAAATAAGAAATTGCTAGTTAGTGAGGATTTTTGCAGCATCCAGTAATCTGTAACGTAGTCAGTACTTTCCAAAAATGGCATCGTGCATTCTAGTCCATGATTCACCAAGTCAAAGACAGACTTTCCTATATGTATGTATGTATGTAGAAGAGAAGGTTAGCCATGTTTAAATATTTCAAGGGATGTCATGTCGAGGAGGGAGTGGGCTTCCTTTCCGCTGCTCCAGAGACTAGGACAAGGAGCAATGGATTCATGCTGCAGGAAAGGAGATTCCACCTGAACCTCAGAAAGAACTTCCTGATAGTCAGAGCTGTCCAGCAGTGGAATATGCTACCTTGGAGTGTTGTGGAGTCTCCTTCTTTAGAGGTTTTTAAGGAGAGGCTGGATGGGAATGCTTTGCTGTGTTTTCCTGCATAGTAGTGGGTTGATGGCCCCTGGGGTCTCTTCCAACTCTATGATTTTATGATTCTATGGAAATTAATCCTCTCTTGTTTTTGCTGTTGCCTATGGCTGCTAAAGAAGGAAAGAAAGTGTATAAATACCCTCAGTGCTATAATGAACAGATGTATTTACTTTTATGTATCAGAAGTTATCCATCTCTTACGAGACACTGTTTTCAACCCTTTGGGTCCCCATGTTTCTGCTTCAGTTAAGGTCATCTTAATCATATATTGACTGCAATGCTGGACATTTATTTGGGTGTAAGTTCAGTGTGGTATAGTGATTTCAGTGTTGGAGTCTAGGGCCCTTTTCGCATCTTACCTTTGTCGCCATTTGCGCGAGCCACTCATGGAAGCCCTTCTGCCTCCCGCAGCTGTTTGCCGGTCACATGAGCGTCGCACGAACGCCCCGCCCCTTCCTTCCGCAGCGCAGCCTGGGAGCTGTCGCCTGCGCTGGGGGAGGAAGCGCAACTGGCCCACTCATCTGACGCACCGCACAGCAGGTAAGTGCGTGAGGGCCCCAGGAGCATTGCGTGACCGCGCAGTATTTTCGGCTCCCAGCCGAAAATAATAAAATGCGCATGCTTTAGGCTTGTGGGCGTCGCGTGAGCGTCGTACGGACCGACACTCCCATTCACGCAATGCTCAAGGGGCCCTCTCGCAACAGAAACTGCATGCAAAAAGGGCATCGGATTTGATTGCCAACTCAGCCATGGAAACCCACTGGGCAACCTTGAGTGTCTCACACATTCTCAGCCCCAGAAAACCCTGTGATAGGTTTGCCTTAGGGTTGCCATAAGTCAGAAATGATTTGAAGGTACACAACAACAAAGTTCAATTGGCATTACATTAGTGGGACAAAATTCCAGATCTCACACTCAAATCAAGGTAATTGATAGGGCCTCAGACATGCTGAGACTCCCAACTGTGACAAGAAGCTCCAAGATGACCTCCAGCTTCCACAATTTGACAGAGACGGTCCCAATTATTTCTCTTCATCCCATTTTTTTCAGCTGTTTTTAAAAAGGTCCCAGTTTCGCTGTCTTCCTCCCACCTTCCCTCTTTATCTTCATCTTCCTTCAACTTCAGCAAACTGAGGCCATTTCCACACTAGACTGTTACAGCGCTATTATTCCACTTTCAACATCCTATGGAATCCTGGGGTTTGTAGTTTACTGAGGGTCCTTTGAGGACCCTTCCTAAACTGCAAACCCCAGGATTCCACAGGATGTTGAAAGTGGAATAATACGCTATAACAGTCTGGTGCGGAAATGACCTGAGTTCAACATGCCAAAGTAGTTTGCACCCAGTTAACTCAGCAGGAGGGAGAGAAGAGGTTGGGATGGAATTGTCCCCTTTCCAGCTGGCATAAACAAAAGGAAGTGCTGTACCTTCTCCTCAGTTGTGTATTCTTCCTCGTTAATAACTTTTACCATCTTGATCACATTCTGCTGTTGTTTGGCTGCATGTGTCACAATTCTCTCTCTGTGATATGTTGAAAGATACACACCATTTTAAATGTAATGTTTTGGGGCAGTGATTTTAGTTTAGAGATGCCACACAACCTGAAACTTTAAAATGTTGCTAGCTTGTCCATAAATCTGCTATTGCTGATAAATATCAGCATGAATGTTATGGCAGCCATCGCAGATTATACCTACAGATAATTTTATTACTTGTGGTAGAGGTCTGAAAGCATGCGATACTGGAATCCAAGTGAAGTTAGGCAAGACTGCATGGGAACCCATCTTGAGCTCTGTTCAAGAAAGGTGGGCTACAATTTTTATAAACAGAGTCTTCCTCTATTGAGAATTAAAGAGGGGGATAATGGTAACTGTCATAATGAGCTGGGAAGGCCAAACTTGTGTTGTGCCTTAAAGGAAAGAGGGGCTATCTAGGCCCATTTCAGTCTGGTTTCAGCCTGAATTATGGTACTGGCCCTGGACAATCCTGGTGGCTGACCTGTGCCAGGAGAAGAAGAGGTGTCTTTTCTCTGAGACCTTTGCTACTGGCAAAAAAGATCATTCTAGAATGGCTCCCTGGGTTGGGGTGATGTGGAGGGATGGTGGATGATAGAATTTATGCATATCATGATAAATCTTCCCTCATTCCACTGAGCTCTGGCCAAACATGGCTCAGAGTCAAATGCAAAACAAAACACATAAAGCAGAGTTGATAAACACAGCAACAAAAGCATGTGCAGCAGAGTATGATATGCAGCACTGCTCTGACCTCAAAACTCACCCACTAAGGAACACTATCACACAGTGTTGTCTTCCAAGGATACCTGGAAGCTTTTAATCTTCTGTTCCAATATAAATACATATGTACAGGATTCACAGATCCTCCAACAGAGATTCAGCATTCCATCATCAACACATCAAGTGGAAATACGCTCTGGCAAAGCCTCCGGCCGACAATCAGGCAGACCGAGAGAAATGTTGGCCAGATCCCATCTCCTTATATACACAGGGACTAGCTGATGTAACCCCAGCCAGGATTTCATGTCCCATGGCTGATGCAACCCCTTGTCCTGGTTACATTACACTGTGACTCAGCTTTTTGTCCCAAGGGGATTACCTCATGACATGCACAGTCATTCCCCCAGGTGCTTTCCACATGCATATCATAAGTATTTTATTGGACCAAAGGTCACAGCAAACTTTTTCCAACAGATAACACAGTAATTCTGCATTTACCTGGAGGTGGGGGATTACTACTTAGTCCTCCAGCATTTATCCTATGGCTAAACCACTTTGGAAGAATACTATACAAGCCTTTCTCCAGGTGGTTTCTCATCTTGTACTTGTTTTAAATTGGTCTTTGTATTAGAGGCTGTGCAAAAGAACTGCAGCTTATGGCCACTTCTGTTGCTTTACATGACCTCCCTCTTTGGTCTTTTCAAGTGCAATTTGTAGCTGGATACTTCTGTATATGGCATGCAATGATAACATGACCTTTAAAAACTTTTGGTCCATTCGTATGCTTTGTTTTTAGCTGCTAAATCATAAAATCAGGCAGGTTTTGTGGCTAAATGAAATGCTTTACATTTTAAAATCAAGTCTAGACTCTTTGGTCTTAGCAGGGAAGTTTTTATACACACACAGAGAGAGAGAGTAAATCTCTCCACAGGAGAAGGTTGGATAACTAGTAGATTAATTTTTCTTCCTTAGGGAACTGTTCTTTTCCTCTCTTTCCCTCTGTACAGCCAAGAGACTTGAAACATATCAATCAGAATATGAATCAGAAGATGATGAGGCAGTATTCTTTGGTTCACATTGTTCTTTGAAGCGCTCATCTAAAGCACGATTTAGTCGAAAATCAAGTGCATTCATGAGTATGAGGTCTATGAGCCGGATGTTTCACAGTAGCAGTGCTGTTGGTATGCCAAGCATGAGACAACTAGCCTTCAGCAGTCCAATTGTAAGTTTCCCAGAATCCTAAACTAGCTTAACCTGTAGGGGCACCAAAGCTACCAATTCAATTCACCATAACTATGCTGTTCTAGTTCTATTCTTCCACTTTCAACATCCTATGGAATTCTGGGGTTTGTAGTTTCCTGAAGTCAAAGAGATCTCTGGCTGAGAATTCTAAATGCCCCTCACTAAAAACCCAGGATTTCATAGGATGTTGAAAGTGGAAGAATAGCACTATAACAGTGTAGTGCAGAAAGGCGCTCAAATACACATGCATATTTCTCTTTGTTATTTATGCTCTAAAAGAAGTGGGGGAACACTCGGGTTTTGTATCACATACACTCTTAGCTATCTAGAAGCAGGTCTAATTTGCCAGTGATGACCAGGAATGTGGTTTTACAAGACTATGTACTATATAAAACTCAAAGTTTGTGAGTTTGTCTGTGTCAGGTGAAGAACTGCTCACATATGATTGGCTGTGTCAGGCAGAGACCTCATATGATTGGCTGCCTAAGAAGATTCTATGGAATCCTGGCATTTGCAGTTTAGGGAGGGGCCTTTAGAATTCTCAGCCAGAGAGCTCTTGGGCCTGGCCAGTTGCTATGAAGATGAGACCTAGCAGCAGAAGGAGAAGGGCAGTTTATTCCCTCAGGAACCTAACCTCTATATAAGGCTTTTCGCACCTTACCCATTTGCGCGACTGGGGAGGGCGTCTCACGTGAAAAGCCTCATCCAGAATGCTGCCGCTTCCCCACTCCTTCGTCCCACAGGTTGCTTCCTGGTAGCCTGACTGTTGCGCTAGTGCCCCGCCCCTTCCTTCCGCAGCGCAGTCTGGGAGCTGTAGGCTGCACTGGGGGAGGAAGCGCGATTGGGCTGGCTTGTTCAGCGCACCGCACTTAGGTAAGTGCGCGAGGGTCCCGTGAGCATTGCGCGACCGTGCAGTATTTTCAACTTAGAACCGAAAATAAGAAAATGCGCACACGTCCCACTTTAGGCTCCGGAGCGTCGCGTGAATGGGAGTGTGTCGTACGGCTCAAGGGGCCCTCGTGCAAAAAAACTGCGTGCGAAAAGGGCATAGGCCCAGAGTTAATAACTCTGAATATAGATTGGATTGAGGAATATGGGGAAAAGTTGAAAGTACTGGACAAGACAGTTTGGGGAATTAGGGACACAGGATCTCAAATCTTTCTAAAAGCTGTTGCCTATGATAGAACAAAATCCAGGGCAATGCCAGATATATATGCTGGTAGACTATAAGGGAAGATGAGCTAAATCCAGAATTATTCCCAAATAGAGTGCACCACTGAAGTTCACACAGTTACAGTATTTGTGACTAACAAATCCCACTCATTTCAGTGAGTCTATTGTCATTGGGCTTAACACTGAATTTAAGCTAGTTTTGTCTCTGGTAGGTTTCAGCCTTTCACTCTCAATCTGTACACCCCCAAAAGTTGGAACTTCCAGTGATATGGTAGCCTAAACCTTGGAAACATTGCTTTTTGGACTGTGATTCTCTGAAATCCATAGCCAGCATGATCTCTGAGAGATCTGGAGAAGAGCAGTCAACTTTTTCAAGTTCTGCATAGCAACTTTACTACCATTTGTTTTTTTGAAAAAATTATGTGTTATTAAACCAGGGAAATCTTACTGCCCTTGTTTTTGCTGTACCTACAGGAGACTGATGTGGTCCCAGATCCAGAACTTGTAAGGAGATTTCATAAGATCTCATCCAGACTCTATATGAAGCCTGAAACAATCGAGCTAATCTCAGAGACAGTGCAAGTCAGTGAATTCTTTATTGCTCTAGCAATTTGCAACACAGTTGTTGTTTCAGTACCTGATCAACCACGTCTAAGAGTAAGTAGGGTTTGAGATTTGAGGTGTTCGGTAACACATACCAGCCTGTTGCCAAATATTAATAACTGTTTTCGATGCCTTGTAATTTAAACAACAGTGAGAGAATAGTCCTATTTATTAAACTATCTTTCTCCTCTGTTGACTTGTGTGCCATGTTTGCTTGAGGAAATAAACCACTATTTTGGTGGAACAGCATGTTCCAATGGGTGTGTGTGTATGAGGTCTTCTCGTCTCACTCAGTCAATCGTATGAGGTCTGTGCCTGCCTGATACAGACAAACAGACAAACTCACAAACTTTGACTTTTATATAGCGTGTGTGTGTGTGTGTGTGTGTGTGTGTGTGTGTACACATGCTATATAAAAGTCAAAGTTTGTGAGTTTGTCTGTCTGCATCAGGCAGGCACAGACCTCATACAATTGGCTGAGTGAGGCAAGAAGACCTTATATGATTGGCTGGCTGTGAAGATTCTATGGAATCCTGGAGCTGGCAGTTCAGAGAAGAGCCTTGAGAATACTCAGCTGGATAGCTCTTGGGCCTCAGGCCAGTTCCCATGGAGATGAGGCCCAGTAGCAAGAAGAAGGGCAGTGTATTGCCTCAGGAATCAAACTTCTGTATGTTAACAACTCTGAATACAGATTGGATTGCGGACTATGGGGAAAAGTTACAGATACTGGACAAGGCACTTTGGGGAATTATGGACACAGGATCTCAAATCTGTGTATTTCAACTGCATCTAATTACTTTACCAAAGATAAAGTAAGGTAATTCTTACGGTATTTCTAACTAGTATTACCTACAAGAAAATAAAATCCCAGGCAACGCAGGTTAAATATGCTAGAGTGTGTGTGTGTGTGGTATATATGTGTGTGTGTGTTTGTATAAATAAACTTGTGCAGCTAGTAAAAGCTACTCAAAATCTTGTGGGGTTTTTTTTCTTTTGATATTGGTATCTTCCATTTTTATAGAAAGTGACTTTTACATGGGGTAGAGCGATAATTTCGGTGAGAAGGTAGATCCCCACTCCAAATTAATTATTTCTTTTTAAAACTAAGGATCTGAATTCGAAGGACCTCTCTGTAGGGCTGTGGAGCCTGGTCAGCCATGTGATTTATGGGGTCTGCAAAACATACAGTTTGACAGCTAGAAAACACATGCTGCAAATCTCACAATAACTGTGAGCACATTCCCGAGCCTAGTTTTGGACAGTGTTGTCTGTTAACATGATCCTTCTCTATACCCACTTGTCCTTGGGTAGCCTTTTGACAAAAGCTTTTCTAGATGGTAAAAGATGCTATTATGACTAGTCACTGGTAGAAATATGGTAGAACTCATCTACCTGCTCGCAAGGCTCTCTTGGCTGATTATCTGTGTGAAGAAACACTGGTATGCTAGTGACACTCAGTTTTCTTTCCTTCTATCACTTGAGTCAGGTGAGCCTGGGCAGGTATTGGATGGATGTCTGGATTTAGTGATGGGATGGATGAGGACTGATAGAAGTTGAATTATGATAGGATCTAAGGAACTGTAAGTAGGTTGTTCTAGGTTTAAGAAATATGTGTACAGTCCATTCTGGATAGGGCTGCATTCCCTCTGAAAGAGCAGGCACATTGCTTGGAAGTACTCCTTCATCCAGGGTTGTCATATTATGAGACTCAAGTGGCCTTTTATTAGCTTCGTCAGAGTCACCGGTAACTGTTGTTCCTGAATATGGATAGATTGACTGTGATGGTCTCAGCTCTAATTACTTCCTGGTTAGGTTACAGTAGTGTTTTATATATGATGCTTCCCTTGCAGATACTTTTATTAGTACAGAATTTGACTGCTAGAAGTTTAAATAGTTCAGCCAATGGAATAATTACATTCATTCTGAAAGAATTCACTAGTTGCCTATTTGACTCTGTGCTGAGTTCAGGGTGATGGTCCTTTAAAGTCCTAAATAGCTTTAAGATATAAATTCAGCAAGGAGTGTCTTTCCCTTCTCATGGGTAGAAAAAGTGCTACCCATGAGCCATGTGCAGCCCCCAAACTCCACTTTTTGCAACCCCTCAAAAGTTTCTACCAAGAAAGAAAAATAGTTTAAGACCCAGTTGCAGCACACTTTTTTTGCCAAGGGACTGCACATAGAGGCAGTAGTTAGCAAAAAAAAAAAAGGGGGGGGACATGACTAGACTTGATGTTATATTGCTTCCCGTGCACTGTGATGTGTCAGTGCAGCCAATGAGGTGTGGAAGTGAAAATTGAACCCTGCCTCCCTCCTCCCATACAGAGTTTTCCATCCTAGCTCTATATCAAACCTGTCATTTTCAATATCTTAAGAATTTCTCCTAGTTGTCTCTTCTTGGGTAATAGACAATGTGCTGACAAGTGAAAGGTCCTTCTTTACAGTGGCACTCTGATTTTGGAATCCTTTCCCTCTGTAGACTGGTGCCAACATTGCAGAGGGGTGCTGGAAACATACATCTGGGGATTTTGCATTGTTCATGATTATCTAGCCTACTTTTTTGTTTGTTTTAGCTTCCTCTTACTTGTCTATTCTTAAAGAGTGTCATTTTGCTTTATCACAGGGATTTTTTTGTATTATTAGTTTTATTCCTATCCTCTGGTATTAATAAGAATGAAGGACAATCTAATACATGAATAAATGTATAACAAATTACTTTTTGACACAGGCCACTTGCATTTTTGGATTTTCTTTAAAGCCAGAAAGAACATGTGTTTTTTTAATTAGGGAGGATAATAATTCAAGAAAAGAACAGGTTGCTTACCTGTAACTGTGGTTCTTCGAGTGGTCATCTGTGCCATCATACACTAGGAGCTTTAGCGCCTGCGCGGTAGCGTTCGGAAACTTCTAGAGCTTGTTCGCTTGGCGGGAGCCCCTCCCCCACGCCGGTACTGCGCATGCTCCTCCCACCGAGCAACGGTCTCTCCTCAGTGCTGTCGTTCGCCGTAGAACCTACAGGGACCTGAGAAAGAGGGGAGGAAGGGCGGGTGTGTATGATGGCACAGATGACCACTCGAAGAACCACAGTTACAGGTAAGCAACCTGTTCTTCTTCTTCGTGGTCTCTGTGCCTTCATACACTAGGAGACTGTGTAGCTTACCGGTCGGATGGCGGGTCAGGTCCTACAGCACGGAAGCCAGCACCTCACGTCCAAACCGGGCATCTCTGCGCGACCGGCAGTCGAGCCTGTAGTGGCGCACGAAGGTCGATGGTTGTGACCAGGTCGCCACACGGCAGAGTTCATGCAGGTCAACTCCTCGCAGGAGGGCCGCAGAAGTAGCCACAGCTCTGGTGGAGTGGGCTCGAAGCAGGACTGGCGGAGGCTTCCTCGCGAGCTCATACGCCAGTTCAATAGTCCTCACCACCCACTTGGAGAAGCGCTGGGTGGACACTTTTAGGCCCTTCCGACGTCGCCCATAGCAAACAAAGAGATGCGGCGTCTGTCGGAAGGAAGCAGTCCTGTCCTTGTAGAAAGCCAATGCCCGACGCACGTCCAGGGAGTGGAGGGATCGCTCCAACGGTGTCGTCGGGTTCGGGAAGAAGGCAGGCAGGATGATGTCCTGGTTGAGATGGAAACTGGACACCACCTTTGGCAGGAACGAGATGTCAGGTCTCAGGACCACCTTTTCCCTGTGGAAGACCATGAAGGGCTCATCGGACCGAGGAGCTGTGATCTCACCCGCTCGCCTCGCTGAGGTCACCGCCACCAAGAAGGCAGTTTTCATGCTCAGAAGCCTGTCATCCGAGGTCGCCATCGGCTCGAAGGGTGGCTTCGTCAGCTGCGAGAGCACCGGCGAGAGGGACCACGGCGGTAGCGGCGGCGATACCGGCGGGTAGAGATGATGAAGTCCTTTCAGGAACCGCTTAACGGTATCGTTCCTGAAGAAGGTCGATGCCACAGATCGTGGCGGTTGGTATGCCATGATCGTGGAGAGATAAACCTTCAGGGATGGAAACACCAGACCCTGTTGCCGGAGATGCAGGAGGAAATGCAGGACGGTAGAGAGTCCCGCGGGCGATACCGGCTCACTCCTCTCGTTAGCGAAGGTCAGGAAGCGTCGCCATTTGTATTGATAGTTGCGACGGGTGGATTCCTTCCTGGCCGCGACGAGGATGGTACCGAGCACGGGATCGTCTAGTGCGATATCCTCCAGGCATGGAGGGCCAGGCGTGGCAGGTCCGGATGAAGGACTCGGCCGCTGGAGTGGGAGAGCAGGCCCGGCGTCGGTGGCAGCCAGAGCAGGTCGCCTCGGGCAGCTCGTAGCAGGGGTGTGAACCAGTGCTGCCTCGGCCAGTACAGGGCTACGAGGATCGCGTCGGCTCGGTCGGCGAGGATCTTTGATATCGTCCGGCCGAGCAACGGGAACGGCGGGAACGCGTAGAGGAGTTCCCCGGTCCACGGAAACTGGAAGGCATCTCCGATGGAAGCGCGATCGTGGCCCGCTCTGGAACAGAATCGACGACACTTCGCGTTTTCCCTGGTCGCGAAGAGGTCGATCGATGGTTCGCCCCAGCGGTCTCGAATCAGTCTGAACGCCTCTCCGGAGAGAGACCATTCGTGACGGGATGAGGTGTCCCTGCTGAGGGCGTCTGCCGTGGTGTTCTCCTGCCCGGCCAGGTGAACCGCCACGGGATGCGTGTGCAGGCGAATGCACCATTCCCACAGGTCAAGCGCGATGTTGAGCAGGGTCGTGGAATGAGTCCCTCCTTGTCTGTTGATGTAACAGACGGTGGTGGTATTGTCCGTCAGAACCAGGACCGTCCACCCCGCTACGACGTGGCGGAACGCCCGTAGCGCTTTCGAGACGGCAAGCAGCTCCAGCGCGTTGATATGGAGAGCGGTCTCGTCGTCGGTCCATCTGTCGCGGACTCTGAGATCGCCGCAGTGGGCACCCCATCCATACAGGGAGGCGTCGGTCGTTACCGTCACCTTCGGTGTTGGCTGCTGGAAGGGCATCCCTGACATCAGATTGCGTCGCGACTGCCACCAGCGGAGGGAGGAGCGGACGTCCTCTGGCAGCTGTAGTCGGAGTGTCTGTTCGTCTCGCAGGGGGTCGAATGTGCGGACGAACCAGTGTTGAAGAGGTCTTGCTCTCAGTCTCACGAGATATGTCACAGCGGTCGTCGCAGCCATGTAGCCCAAGAGCTGTTGGACACTTCTTGCAGATAACGTCGGGGCCGTGCGGGCGTGAGCGGCGGCCCGGATCAGGGTTTGAGCTCGAGTCTCTGGTAGGTACGCCCTGGCGGAGGTTGAGTCGAGCGTTGCCCCGATGAAGTCCAAGATCCTCGCCGGCTCGAGGTGGGACTTCTTCGGATTCACTCGTAGACCAAGGCAAGTCAGGAGTGACAACGTCATGTGGACGTCGTGGTAAAGTCTCTGTTTGCAGGACGCCACCAACAGCCAATCGTCGAGGTAAGGGAAGACGGAAGCACCCTTCGTCCGCAGGAAGGATACCACCGGGGCCATGCACTTGGTGAAGACCCTTGGGGCAGTCGAGAGTCCGAACTGCAGCACCTTGTACTGGTAACAGGTGTCGTCGACTGCGAAGCGGAGGTACCGTCTGTGCTGCGGGCGAATGGCGATGTGGAAGTAGGCGTCTCGGAGATCGATGGAGGCGAACCAGTCCCCTCGATGTAGGAAGGGCAGGATCGACGGTATCGTGACCATCTTGAACCTCTTGGGGCGGATGTAGTAGTTCACCCCTCTGAGGTCGAGGATCGGCTGGAGGGTACCGTCGGCTTTCGGTACCGTGAAGTACCTGGAGAAGAAGCCGGTGGTCTTGGCTTCTCGCGGGAGCTGCTCGATCGCTCCTTTCTGGAGGAGGGACTGGATCTCTTCCAGGAGGGCCGGACTCGACGGGGTGGAGTAGTAAACGCCTCGAGACGGAATATCGTGAAACTCGATGGCGTAGCCAAGACGGACGATGGAAAGCACCCAAGAGTCCGTAGTGACATGTTGCCACTCCAAAAGGTGTCGAGTCAGAGTCGGTCGGTCTCCGAGCGCAGATGGTAGGCTGAAAAGTGGGTATTGGTAGGTCCTGCCAGGCACGTCAAAACCGAGACTTTGCGTCCGAGGAGGACTTCTTAGACGAAGCCGGGCGACGTCTAAACGTGCGTCTGGCCGACGAGCCGGAGGACGGTCTTGACTGTCCGGACTGGGCCGAACGCTGGAACGACGAGGTGGAAGATCGTCGCCAGGATGGGCGGAAGGTGGAGGTCCTGCGGGCTTGCGTGGCCGGCTGTAGCCTGATCTTTTTGGCAGTCAACCTCGCCTTCACCAGATTGTCCAGCGCTCGGTCGGTGGACGAATTGAACAGGCCCTCACCGTCGAAGGGGAGATCCTCGATCCTCCTTCGGGTGTCCTCCTGGATGTCGGCCGGTCGCAGCCAGGCATGGCGGCGCAGGCCGATGGATCCCGCCATGACCCGGGAGGCGATCTCCACGGCGTGCCGGGAGGAGGCCATCTGCTGCCGAGCAATGGATATGGCCTCGTTGAATATCACCGAGGAGGCTTGGCGGATGTCCTCCGGTACCACCTCCATCGTCGGTTGAAGGCGGTCGAGCACTTTCTTCAGGTATGCCGCGAGGCAAGCCTGAGTGTTGGACAGCCTGATCTGCAAGGAGGCGGCGGAATAGAACCTCCGAGCGTAGGCGTCCAACTTTCTGCCTTCCTTATCCGGCGGGGTGGTGTGCTGCCTGCCGGTGCCTTTTGTCTGTGCCGACTCGACCACCACAGAGTTCGGTGCAGGGTGGTTGAAGAGATAACTTGCGTTATCCTTCTGCACCCTGTAGAGGTGCTCCAAACGCTGCGGTATCGGCTGCGCCGAGGCTGGTCTATCCCAGGCGGCCTTCACCACTCTGGAGATCCGGGGCAAGAGAGGCAGCGGGGCAGTGGCAGGTTGCTTCCCCTCAAAGACGGAGAAGACGGGATCGTCGTCCTCCGGCTCCGCGTTGGCGATCTTAAGGCCAAGGGTAGAGGCCATGCGGAGCAGCATCGCAGAGAACTGGTGGACGTCCTCTGGAGCTGAATCTGGGATCGGCTCCCCGAATCCCAGCGGAGGAGACTCCTGGGAGGCCGCCTCAGACGCCTCCAACTCCGCGCTCGAGTTGTACGACTCCGAGCTCGGTGAGTCCTCTCGCCGCTCGCTTTCCGGCTCCTTCACGGCCGCCACAGGTGCTGCCTTCTTAGGCTTCTCTGCAGCCGGGACGGTGGTAGTGGCAGCGTCACGTTTGGGCTGGCTGACCACGGACTTCACCTTTCTAGTGGTGACTGGGGTAGTCTGGCAGGCTGATGTTGTCTTAGCCTGCTCAGTCACCACCCACTCCGTAGGGCGCGTCGCCGTTGCCGTGACCCTAGGGGGTGGCGATACCGCCCGATATTGAGGTGAAGACTCCCTCGCCCTATGGTATCGAGGAGAGGGAGAGCGGCTGAAGGAGCGGCGGTCCGACGGTGAACGGCTTTGGTGGCGACGGTACCGAGCCCCTTCCCCTCGAGGCGAGAGTGATTCGCGCTGTCTGCGAGGTGACCGGGACCTCCGGAAGGTCTCCCAGCGTCTCGGGTCACGATGGTACCGATCCTGGTACGATGGTGAATGTGACCGATAAGAGGCCGGGCGCTCTCTCCATTCAGACTCCCTCGCGTACCTGGCCACGTAGGACGCCGAGGTGTATCTGGAGGCAGACGAGCGAGGTTGTTCCTCTCTAGTCTCCCTCGGAGGCGGCGAGGCCACCGGACGCTCCGAAGAGCGGGACCGGGACCTGAACGAGGTCGAACGCCGCTCCGGAGAAGCAGAGGGTTCTCTCTGCTGCAGGTCGGCCGACCTGCGACGACTGGAAAGGCGGTGGCGCTCCTCCACCAGGGTTGGAGGGTCTGCCACAGGCGAGTCCGGGCGCTGTTGGGGAACGTCCTCGATCTCATCGTCCGAGAGATCGACGGACTCGCCTCGCCCTTTGGAAGGCTGTAGAGTCGGAGGAGGAGTGGGAGGTTGAACGTCCCCAGCCGGGGAGCGCTTCTTCTCCTTCTTCTTCTTCTTCTTCTCCTTCTCCTTGCCTTTGTCTCCGTCCGGAGCAGGGCGCTTTTTAGCAGGCGTCTCCTTCAGGGAAGCCTCAGCCTTCTTCGCCGTCGAGGATCCTTTCGCTGACTTGGCAGCCGCCGACAGCTTCGGGATCCTCGGTAACGCCGAGATCGGCGTTCTCGCCGGTACCGAGCCCGATACCGACGAGGTGGACGGAACGGCAGCCGCCGATACCGTCGATGGCGTGGTCGTCTTCTTTTCGGCCATTTTGGAGACGGAGGTCTCGTCGATCGCCCGCAGAGACTGCTCCCAACAGTAAGATTTAAGTCTCGCGGATCTGTTGCGGAGAGTCTGGGGAGTAAAATTCCGGCAAATTGGGCAAGTCTGAGTGTTGTGGGACTCGCCCAAACAGAAGAGACACTCCCTATGGCCGTCGTTGAGGGCAACTTTGCGCCCGCAGGACACGCACTTTTTGAAGAGCGCGGACATAAGACGAAAACGCCAAACTGGAAAGGTCCGAAATCACCAAAACCAAATGGGAAGTCCGAAAGAGGGGTCAGAGACAGTCCAAATATCCAAAAAACCGTGAAAATCAGCAAGCCAAGCACAAAAGCAGAGGAACAAACCGAAGAACCTTCCGTACGCGACGGCGGACGAGAAAGAACTGAGGAGAGACCGTTGCTCGGCGGGAGGAGCATGCGCAGTACCGGCGTGGGGGAGGGGCTCCCGCCAAGCGAACAAGCTCTAGAAGTTTCCGAACGCTACCGCGCAGGCGCTAAAGCTCCTAGTGTATGAAGGCACAGAGACCACGAAGAAGAACCTGTGTTCAGAAGTTGGCATTCACTAGATTCGCCATTTGACTGTGACTGTAAGCATAGTCTGTCTGTGTGTGTGTGTATCTGTTGAAACGGCACAGAACTAAGGCCATTTCCGCACTGCACTGTTATAGTGCTCTTATTTCACTTTCAACAACCTGTGGAATCCTGGGGTTTGCAGTTTCAGGATGGGCATTTAGAATTCTCAGCTAGAGAGCTCTTTGGCCTCAGTAAATGAGAAACTCCAGAATTCCACAGGATGTTGAAAGTGGAATAATAGCACTATAACAGTGTAGTGTGGAAATGGCCTAAGTTTGGGTCTATTTTTATATAACTGTTTGTTTTAGTTTGCTCACAAAGAAGATCATACTATCCAACAGACCTACATTTATTGAAAGCTTGCATTATCTTGAGGCTTTCTTTCTGATTGCAATGTAGATAATTGACTTGAATTTATGTTTTACCTAAAATAATAAGGTCCTAGAGCTTCTAGCCTGTCTCTATTATCAAAGCATTTTTGAAGTAAATCAGTGAGGCCCAAGGGCTTTAATAAGCAACCATGGTTTCACTTGGCATTAAAAGTTAAACTTCTTTTAACATTTTCAGCATTTCAGGAATTCTGGGGTCTCATGTTTAAGAAATTCTAGCTCTGGTCAAAGGTCTCTTCAGTATTTTCTACAGAGTGGAGAATGTGGATTTTGCCTTTGTTTTGTTTTGTTTTGCTTGACGGTGATTGCTAATTTATCCTTACTTTTTTACAGAGGCGGTGGTCTTCAGTAGCCAAAATTCCTGCTTTACCTCTGGGTGACTTTAGGCAAATGTTAAACAAATTGTCATCCCGAAAAATTAGCCCCATGTCTGTTCAGAATCAAAGCTCGGGTGAAACTCAGCCTGAAAAAAACAACAAATCACCAAAGCTGACTGCTTTCCATGTGAAGTTTCCTGCCTCTCTAACCAGCCAACCCTCAGAGTCTTCTGAGAGCTCACCAAGTTCTGTAACATCTGGACATGAAGAAATGGAGTCTTTAAGTGCACTGGAGAGTAGTAAGGAAGGATTTTCTGGGGATGAGCAAATAGACTATTTAAGTGCACCAGAAACCAGTAAGGAAAGACTTTCTGGGCGTGGACAAATGGAGTCTTTAGGTGCACGAGAGATCTATAAAGAGGGGTTGTCACCAGAGTATGATCCAATGGAGCTCTGCTATGAAGCAGAGAGTCCTGATGAAGCGGCACTGGTACATGCTGCTAGGGCTTACCAGTGCACTTTGAAAGCTAGGAATCCGGAGCAGGTGACGGTAGACTTGGGTTGTTTGGGAATGTTAACATTTCAGCTATTACACATTTTGCCTTTTGACTCAACCCGCAAGCGAATGTCTGTCGTGGTTAAGCACCCACTTTTAAACCGGATCGTGGTGTACACAAAAGGCGCAGACTCAGTTATGATGGATTTGCTACAGATGAAACCAACAGGTACAGATGACCCCCTTACTGGCTTTCCGCACTGACCTACAGAAACCCTTGTCTAACTCTTCTTTTTTGAAATCTGTTGATTGATAGCCCAACTTTCTTCAAAAGCTGGGAGTCAAGGTATCTCTCAACATTAAAAACTAGACATTGGTGCCTTTACGCATGTCTAGTTTTTAATGTTGAGACATACCTTGAAGGCAATGTGAAAACACAATTAAACACAATAAGGGCTTTATTACACAAGGTAGGTAAATCATATTTACAGCAGGATAATATTATATTTGCAGGAACTTATCACATAATGGTGTTCCTCTTCTGTTGTTCTCTCAGTGGGAGACTGTTTGGCCCTTTTCGCACCTTACTTTTTAACGCTGCTGGGTTGGGGTCCTCACACAAGAAGCCTGGGCAGGAAGGCTCTCACAAGCCTCCTGCTTCAGCCCCGCAGCTCCTTCCTGCTCGCGGGAAAGCCCTGCCCGCGCCCTGTCCCTTCCTTCCGTAGTGCAGCCTGGGAGTTGGAGGCTGCACTGAGGAGAGGACACGCAACCACCCTGGCTCCAGAGCCTCCGCACGGCAGGCCCAGGCTCATGAACGTTGTCCAAGTGCAGGTCATTTTCGGCTAAAAACTGAAAATAAAAAAATGCGTGTGCGCTGCGCGTGAGGGCCTTGAGCATCGCATAAATGGGAGTGTGTCATGCAGACCGCTGCTCACATTTACGCAATGCTCAAGGGGCCCTTTCACTTGCAAACTGCCGTGCAAAAAGGGCCTTTGAAAAGCATTTCTTTTATTAACACACAAACACACCTGTTGATGACTTCCTTTGTAAAAGAAACACTTTCCAAACAGTCTCTCACTTCCTGCCAAGAGAACAACAAAAGAGGAACAACTTCATGTGATAAATCCCTGCCAAAGACGCTATTATCCTGCTGTAATTGAAATTTACTTTCCTTGCATGATGAAGTGCTAAAGAATGCAAAAACACAATTAAACAAAACTTTATTTTAATTGTGATGGTGTTTCTCACTTTGAGAATTGGTTTGTCAAATCTGCAAATAATTTTTTATCATTCATTATTACATATCAGATTTTATGACCTCACTCTAAAGAGCTCAAAGTGACACACAAAGCCCAACATCCTTATCCTCCTACCAGCCTTGCTGGGTATATAGATTAGACTGAAAGAAAAAACACCTGGTCCAGTATAGCTAAATAGGGATTTGTTTCAGCTGTCCCATATCTAAGTAAATACAGATATGATGCAGGTGTATAAAGGTAGACATAGTTCAGAGAAAGCAAATGGGGAGACATTTCTCCATCTCTCTTCATAGTAGAACCTGAGGTCATCCACTGAAGCTGGATAGAACTTTGTTGAGCTTGGACTATAAATGTGACTATATACATTTGACTGCAAAGTGTAGGAAATTTATGGGAGAACTCCTCTATGTTGAATTTGGTGAGATAGATTAATTGTGTCTGTAGCTGTGCAGCCCTTCCTGCTGCCTTAGCTTTGTGGCAGCTCCCTCTCCAGTTCTCATGATACGTCTGCCCCTGCCTTTGTTACCCTGTTTACTGGGGGTCCCGGGAGGGACACCTAAATAACCTTACAATTACAAAAGATGGGGGAAATTAGTCAAGAGCACTGGTTGGCACCACGAGAGGCAGGGTAACGCAGCAGGATCTTGTAACCCAATGTTTATGGGGTCAGGCCAAGTCAAGAAGCAAACTGTGTTGGAAATTAATGAATGATCTTTATTAAATACAGGCACACAATGTAAGCAACACATGCACACAGATAAGTAAGGAAAATAAAGGTTTGAGTTTGATAGCGGGATTTTCAGAGGGATGGTTGATTCGGGTGATACGCAACATGTTCCTGGAGCCCGGAAAGAAGATAGAGAGCAAAGCTGGGGCGCAGTGTATCTCAGCACGTGGAGCTGAGGGGAAGCTCGCCTGGCAAAGCGGCAGCAAGACGGTCTGGAACTCGGGAGCGATCCGAGTATGGTCTCAGAATCAGGGGTTTCTATAGAGAGAAATGTGACTGCAGGCTATGCCATACTTGGGGAAAACAATGTGTTTTGAGTGCGGGGCAAAGCTTTGGAAAAGTCAGAATTTAGCATGATTAAGTTAAGTCCAAATTGACAAAGAGTTAGCCAGTATGCACATGCAGAGTGCTTGGCAGTTGAGTATTCAGCTTGCCAGGGTGCCTGCTTGGGGCAGGGAGTCCTTTGTAAACAGTGTGCATAGTTAATGAAGGTGTTTGCAGAGAGGTCACCTAAAGCAAGGATCTGGCTATTTCTGGCCTGCCTGGGTGGAGAAAGGAATGTTCAGCAATTAGTGGCCGAGCCTAGCCTGTGCTTGTTCGGGGGTCTCACAAACACGTGGAGAGGGGTGGTAGAAGAGAGCCAAATTATTGATATCAAAATGATATCTAGGGGTATCTCCAAGTAGGCCTAAACTGCAGTAACACCTTGATCATTTCTTCAGAGGTTCCATGTTTGTTTTATTGGTTCATAACAAAATTTTAAAAACTATTGTTTTTTGGAACTGAGAATATGTTTAAATTGAGTTAAATTGAGTTGCTGTTTCTTCTTAATGCCAGGCTCTTTGCAAATTCTGTAGTTCAATAAGTATTTTTTTCTAAGTCTTCTTCTGATTGGAAGGGGTACAAGGTTTCTCCTTTAAGTGGAAGGGTATAAGAGAACTATCCTCCAGAAAGTGGCTTCTGTTACAAGATTCTGTACAGTCTCTTGCAAGAGATCTTGAGTGTATGTTAGCAAAAGCAGTCGCCTGCAAAACATTTTAGTGCAGTGATCACCAAAATGTGTTCCTGAAATTGTGTTGTGCAGCAAAATCTTTTGTAAGTTCTCACATAGCATTTTGCAGAACATAATTTCTTATGCTGGCAAGTCTTAGGGATCCAACTCCTGTCTTTTTACAAAAATCTTTATAGAAGTAATAATGCTTTCTATAAAGCTGGTACATATTTCCACTTTACATATGTATTTGTTTATTCCTTTAAACTCAGGTGATAAAAAAATAGATTCATTGAGGAAGAAAACTAAGTACAGAACTCAAAAGCACTTAGATGATTATGCTACACAAGGACTCCGTACTCTTTGTATAGCGATGAAGGTAATAATTTAAAATAAATTATTTTTATTCTTAAAAGAATAGGATGTTATTTGTATTATACTAACTGGGAACCAAGAAGCAGGAGAAGATTCCAAACAGAAAATAAAAAAGTGGGAATGTGATGATAAATAATATTGTGAGAAACACAAAATACATAGAATAGCAAAATCTTATAGACTATTTTTATCCAGATCTGGAGCCAAGGAACATTCATGCATATATGGCTATGATCTGTTGCAACCACAATTAAAAGCACAGGGCATAGTTTAAAGTGAGAGTCAGAGCCACTATCTTTGGCCACATGGCGTTTCTCCACATTTGAGTCTCTTTATTCATTTCCAAGGAAGACCAAGTTCTGCACACACAGAACGAGGGTCACATAGAGTTGCCCCTTCCATTGAAATGAATGGATAAATTGTATCCTGGGATGGACAGAGTGTGTTCCGGCTGTTTTTGATCTTCTTGACATCTCCAGATCCCATGGACTGCCCTTTTTTTCTGTCCCCCCACATTACTTGCATCTCCCAGAAGCATCCAGTACAGGGAGTTCCCCTTTTTGAAGGCTCCCGGCAGCACTATTTTATTTTTTAAAAAATCAGTTTTTTAAAAAACCAGAAATGGACTTCTAAACAATTCAGGTGTGGGGGGGGTGGGGGCATTGAGGAAAGCCCCAGGAGCAAATAATTGGGTCCTGGATCTACCACAGTTGTGCCCATCAAGCACTGTGTGCCTCATCATGATAAGACATGCAAATATGTGTAAACTGAGCTCTGAAGAATTTGTTGTTGTATGCTTTCAAGTCATTTCCAACTTATGAAGACCCTAAGGTGAACCTATCCTTTAAAAAAGAGAGAGAGAGGGAGAGAGAGAAATTTGTTATTGTAAATAAGAAGAGCAAAATTACCCTCTTATTTTTAATTTTAGCGTTTCAGTAGGTGGCAGTGGAGGATCACAGGTAACACCGGCTGAGCTTTTCTAGAATCCTGCTTTCATTCTACATTTAACATATAGAAAGCAATATTCTAAAGGAAAGTGCTCACTGTTAGAAACAAATATGGACCCTGTACTGGTTTGGATTTTCTTATAATATTTGGAGACATCTGTCCCAGCTGCATAGTTCTGTAACCAACCCCTTTATAACACACACTGCTAATGCTTTACACAAAATATTCTACTTTTAATTCTTACAGTATCCTCTTCATCATTCTCTCTTAATAGTAAATGCAAGCGAGTTGGTCCTGTGACAATCTGTTTGTATGGGAAATGAAATGATCAAAAAATAAGCAGTGATTTCTGCATATTGAAGAAGGAGGCTGCTGAAGAATCCAGAATTCTTCAAAATTCATGAAAACACACACACAAAAGCAAAGGTCTTTGAGCGGGCCTAATACATTCTAGAACCAATGGGGAAGTGGAGAAAGAAAGTGCCATCAGAAAGAGAAATGGGGTAAAAAAAATAAAACAGAGCAAGAAAAGGAACGGCCTCGGTTACTTCTGGCTTTAGCCTGACCCGCTGCCACTATGCAAACCATGACATCGGGGGAATGTAACATTTAACAAAAATAACTAAAGACTCTCTATCCCTTGTTTATATTATCCATGGAGAAGGAATTAGGTTTGGTAGATGTCTATCGTGAAATTCAAAACCCTTCCTCCTCATACTGTGTGCAGATGTTTCAGCAAGGGGAAAAGGAACATCAGTCACCTCTTTCTTTTCCCACTTTCCAGTATTTACATTGCATTACAGTGTTCAGGTTTGTGGCAGCAACTTCTGAATCTGAGCTCCATTAGCTCCATGTCTGCCTGCCCAAAAACTGAGGTCTCTTGGAGCCCTCTGAGACTTGAAACTATATTCAATTCTCTTCTTGCTACAATGTTTTGGAAAAATGCCAAATAATATGAATCCTGACCAATCATAGAGTGCAAACATTTTTAAGAGCCAGGTTTTTAAATTCAGATTTATGGTGACTGAAAAACTGACTGGAATGATAGGAATTCACCTGTGTATGGTTTTTTAAATGGGTGTTGTTTGTAGTGTTTTTTCTGTATATCTTGCTGATTCCACAGATATTGAATGATGAAGAATATGAAGAATGGTTACAAGGGCATTTCTTAGCTGAAAGCAGTATAGAAAACAGGGAAGAAATGCTCCTTGAGTCAGCAGAAAGACTTGAGAACAATTTAATTTTGCTTGGTAAGTTGGAAAGAAAAAAGTTGCTTACACAATATCTAAAACTCTAAAACTCTAAATGCAAATCTAATAATTATCACTTAATTCCCCGAAGTAGCAAAGCTAAGTCAGAAGTGTGTTTTTGCCACATGAAAATAAGAATGAGGAATCTTTGGCCTCCAGATATTTTAAGCTACAATTCTCACAATTTGTTGGCTGTGTTGGTTGAAGTAGATTGGAAGACCAAGGGTTCCATGTATCATAACTCACTAAGGCCCTTTCCACACGCGGAGGAAAAACGGGCAAAAATACGCTAGGATGGACCTTACCTGCATCCGGGTAAGTCCGTCGCCATGTGGAGCAGCGCGTTTTTGCTGCTCCACATTCATCAGCATCCTGCGGTGTCCTGTGGCATCCAAAATGGCGGCTGCCAGCTGGCGGAGGCTCTCCACCAACCAGAGAAGCTCGCCAGCCAGAAAGCCCACCCCAGCAGATCTGCAGGCACGCCCTTGCACGCGTCTGCAAATCTACACCGGGCGCTGCAACGTGGCTGCACGCGGCTGCATGCCCTGCGCCTTTTAAAAGCCACTTGACAAGTGGTTTTTTAAAAGCATGTGGTGCCGCCACTTCCGTGCGCCCTAGCGCGGATTGGGGTGTGGAATTACACTAAAGTAATCTGCCCCAATCCATTTTATGATGTAGACGACCTCCGTCAGAGGTCGCGCTACACCGTTTTAATACCCCCGTGTGGAAAGGGCCTAAGTTAATTTTTTAATGGAAGAAGGAACAAATGAATGAACATTATGTCCCTTAATCAATAAATACTAATTAGTATTTGCAGCTTGATCATCTATAGGGCATGAATAATGCAGCCTTCTCAAGACTATTTTGGCAGCTCCCAAAGAAACAAAAATCCCCCAGCAGTTCCCCTCCCAGAAGAACTTTTCCCCAGCAATTTCTACCCCACAAAAAAATGGCACCTCCAATAGACATAATGCTTTTTTAAAAGAAGTGGGCTCTAAAAGAAGGTAGGGGAGTTGGTGTGACCCTCAGAAGCTCCTAAAGTTGGCAAAATGGTCAAAGAACTCTGAAGCTTGTCCACTCTGATTGATATGCATTAGCCCTTAGCAATTGATGGCATCACAATTTGTTTGTCTCCAGTTGCCACTTTGAGTTGTTTTCTTCATCCCCCCCACCCTTATCCATTTCTTCATTTCCTTTGTTTCCCAAACTACAAATCTATTTTTTCCTTTCCAATTTCTATACGTTCAGAGTAAATCCAAAAATCTAAAGCTTTTTAGATTTTTCTTATCCTCCTCACTAGAGTCTATAGCTCGATATCTTGTCAACATAACTTTCAATTCCTCTATAGTTTCTCCTTCATATGTTAGGTATAGTGTTTTGGCAAATCTCCATCTGTTCCTCTTTTGCTAAACCCCACATATCTATAATGTTTTCTCATATCCTCTGCTTGAGTCACACACTTATGTTTGAAACACACCTGTTTAAAACACAAACTTCTGTTTAAATGCACACTTCTGATTTCTTTTTAGCACCATCTTTGGTTCATATTACACAGTTTGGTTTGCATCACACACTTTAGTTTGTAATATACACTTTGCTTTGTGTTCCAAGGCCGGCATGATAAAAAGGTTGGAGTGTTGGACTAAGGCCATTTCTGCACTAGACTGTTATAGCACTTTCATTCCACTTTCAACATCCTATGGAATCCTGAGGTTTGCAGTTCAGAGAGGGGCCGGCTGGAATGATAGCGCTATAACAGTCTAGTGCGCAAATGGCCTAAGATTCTAGAGACCAGGGTTCAAATACCATGATAACCCATTGAATGACTTTGGACAACTCATAGTCTCATAGCCTCAAAGGAGACCAAAGGCAGACCTCCTGTGAAGAAATCTTGCCAAGTAAACCTTGTGATTGGGTTGTCATAAGTTGGAAATGACTTGAAGACACACACTAACAACATGCACTTTGGTTTGCATTCTACCTCTGCAACTAAATATGGAGACCTTTTCTTGTTGCTGTACAGTGGCACCAAATATAACTTTCTGTAATTCCACCAGTGGGCACAACCGCCCTTGAGCAACTGCTGCCACAACAAATCTCATGTGTTTGAACTCAGTCATTCCAATAACAGTATAGTAACATTCCCAAAGGTACATCTATAATACAAGAATTATTTATTAAACATAAGTTCAGCATACAGTTCAATATTATGTAGTATACAAAGGTTTATAGTTATAAAATTTCAAGGCTTAGTTGTCTTTACTTATTTCACTCATCTAAATTCTAACTGATTCCTAACACTTCTCATTAACTCTTTCCCCACATCTTCATAATCTTAGCCTACCTAATTATTCTGAGTCTAATTCCTATCTCTGACTCATATCTCTCACTCTGTTTTAAAGACCAACCATTTTAAAATCCCTTTCAAACAAACACTCAGCCAATCACCAGTCACCCCCAATATTCCATGTTTTTATTTGCTCCCAACAGCTCACTTACTTTAATATATAAACTGTACATCACATACATAACCACACTTTACCTTAATTTCTCTGATAAACACAATAACGTTTTTTATAAACGTCCAGAGCACCACTGTAACTTTTTTCCTTACTGAGTTCTGCATTATTTCCATTGACACCTGTCAAAGTTGGAATTCCAGTACAGGCTGGAGTCCAAAATGGATGAAATTAATGTGCCAGTGGCATTTCTATCCATGCATTATCTTTCCCAAAATTGCACCAAGTTCCCTCCATCATATTTGGGTACAAAAAGAATTTAGGTGGGAAATGTAAAAAATGGGGGTTTCTGAGGGGGGCATGAAGGCCTCAAAAATTGCCTTAAGGACTATATACAGCTGGCATTACAGTGCTTTCCTCACCAGTGGCTTACGGAAACATGGCATCTCAGCTCCAAATACTACCTGATGGGTTGTTTCTACATTTATTTGCATTGCTCCTTGCAGTTTGCTATTGTTTCATTTCATCAACCTGGTTGTTGTCCAAGGTGCCACTGGGATTGAAGATCGCTTGCAAGAAGGTGTTCCGGAAACCATAGAGTCCCTTCGAAAAGCAGGGATTAATGTTTGGATGCTGACTGGTGATAAACAGGAGACAGCTGTCAATATAGCATATTCCTGTAAATTACTGGAGCATTCTGACCAGCTTTTCATTCTCAAGTCTGATAACTGGGTATGTCTGACATTTTCTATAGTTGTATTTGACTGAAAATGTTTGTGTTGCAGTATGACTGAAGGGTTGAAGTTAATAGGCTTGGTCATGGCTGGGATCAGAAAATAGCCAGATTGGTGATGTCTACTTGTCTGTCTGACTAAAATATTTATATCCCACTCTACATCAGAAGCTCTCAGGACAATATACACTTAAATAACTTTAAATATTTGAAACCAATCTAAAATTAAAACAGTAAAAGATAAATAGGCTAAAACATATTAAACAATGGCCCTTTCTGCACCAGCCTATTAAAACGGTGCAGAGCGACCTCCAATGGAGGTCTTCTGCACCATGGAGTGGACTGGGGCAGACTACTTTCGTAGTTCTGCACCTCAGTCCACTCTGGAGCAACTGGAACTGGTCACACAGCGTGCTTTTTAAAAACCTCCTTTAAGAGGTTTTTAAAAAGTCGGAGCGCATGACCCCGTGTTGCTCCGTCGCCGCGCTCCGGTGCAGATTTGCAGGTGAGCACTACTGTGTGCCTGCAGATCTGCCGGGTGCGGGCTTTAGGCTGGTGAGCTTCTCCAGTTGGTGGAGAGCCTCCACCAACCGGAAGCCACCATTTTGGACACCGGAGCAGTGTGGAGCGACGAGCTCGCACTGCTCCTCATCAGGACAGACCCAAACAGACCCACCAAAAAGCCGGTGAGTAGCGGCAGGGAGCGTTTCCCTCGCCGCATGCAGAAAGGGCCCTTATAACAAGTTTTCTCTATAAAAATCAAAACTACCCCTTCCTTCCTTCCTTCCTTCCTTCCTTCCTTCCTTCCTTCCTTCCTTCCTTCCTTCCTTCCTTCCTTCCTTCCTTCCTTCATGCAACATTGCATTAATAAAGTACATACTGCACCTGACAGCAGAACACACAAAGAGTCAGAGCTGGGAAGTTCTGATTCATAATGATCTTGTGATTACCTTCAGAACCTTCCAGAGCCTACTAGAGTTTCAGTGGGAACTTTGTTTCCCCTTCCTCTGACAGACACATAGCAGCTAGGTGCCTTCACTGGTTCTCAAGGTCCTGTATTTCCAGACAGTACTGAACAGTCTGTCTTTTCGCTTTGATTAATTCTTTCTTTCTTGTCTATTGTTATTTTTTTAATCTACAATTTGTTTCATCTCCAATACTATTTGTAGCCTTAGGCAAAACACTCTCAGTACTGTACCTCTAATACAGGGGACCATCATTCTCACATCAGATTCACAGACATAGTTTAAGTGCCTTGAACTCTCAGAATGAGCTGTGTCAGGCTTCCCCAGTCTGATGCTTTCCCATTCTCCTGTCAACATGCTGGCTGGGGATGAAGGGGCTATAGTTCAGTGCATCTAGAGGCTGCCAGGTTAGAGATAGCTGTGCTGTATAGGCGCTGAAACATGGATATTTTATGCAAACCTTCTTCCCTAATAGTAAACCAAGTGACAGTTAATTATCTAAATTTAGACCAAGATTTCATCTGTCCCTCATTTTGGTTAAGACATTGACATACTGTAAATCGTTGCTGAAATGCTTTCAAGAGCTAGATGCTAAATTATAGTAGTCGTGCAGATGGCAGGATACAGAGCTTTTCTTCAAAATTGGAGCAAATATAATTTTTCTAAGTTACTCATTGTTGTATCTTCCTGCAGCCTTGCTTGATTACCATTAATGCGCTAAGAATTGTCTCATCAAAATTGAATTGCTAATAGTATTCCAGAAAAATAATCTACTTAGGTTTTCTAATGAAGAAAAATACTAATGTTTTTGTGTTCTTATTCAAAATATCTAGTAGAGGAAATAATGTTAAAAGGGGAATACATTCTTTTTTATATGCTAATTACACCCTTTGATAGAAGGATTTTTTTTTTATAATTTTTATTAGAATTTCCATATAACTTACATAAACATACAATCACATACAGCTACAGAGTAAACACTTTTCTTATCCCCCCTTATACTATCCCCAAACAACCTACAACAACAAAACAACACATCCTTAACATAATACTACATTCCTATTTCCCCCTTTCTATAATCCCAAAATCAATATCACAACAATTTAACATCTTAAACATACCAACCTAAACAGCACAAACAACATAAAACTCTGACTTCCTTTATACTATTCAAAACCACTCATTTAACATTTATCTCTATATCCTATCTTTTATTTTACTTATAGCACTATAATAACATCACCTCTTTTTTTTTTCCTTGATACCCTGTTTTTTTACTACCAGCTCAAACTTTTGTTTCTCTTCTAATTGTTGCTACGGGCTACATTTGAAAAAAATTCATTTTAACTGCACTCATTTTCATGGTTCTTAGTTTAACTATCTCCAATAGTTATTTTTCCGATATTTACAATATGTCCCCATTTTCTTTCCAAAATTCTCATTATAGGATCCCATGTTATCCTAATTATCTTTAGGTCCTTTCCCCTTACTAATATTGAAAGTTTATCAATCTCTATCATATCATATAATTTGATTAACCACTCCTGAAGGGAAGGTGCATTCTTATGCTTCCATGCTTTCGCATAAATCATCCTTCCCGCAGTTATACTATATAATATCAATTTTTGTTGTGGTGGAGTCAAATCTGGAATTTGATCGATCATATTTAATAGATATATTTCCGGAGATAAATTAAATTTTTTCTCTAACACCGTTTCTAACTGTTCATGTAATATTCTCCAATATCTTTGAGCTTGGATGCAACCCCACCATAAATGGAATAGTGTTCCCTTGCACTCAGATAGAAGGATTTTATTATCCAATTCTAATCATAGAGGTAACTATTAAAAATCCTTTAAAAACAGGGAATGAAAACTATTTTTTTCCTTAAAATATCTTGTAAGATGGAGAAAAAATTATGTTGTTGATCACAAAATCAGGCCTCTGGTTCCTCAGATGAGTCAACTGAAACCTGAAGAATTCATTGAGTAACTTATTAGAAAGATCCAGAAGGCAATCTGATTTTTCTTATAAGTAAATCCATAGCAACAATTTAATTAGCATTTTAGATCAACCATCTCTTGCTAGAAATGCAGAGCCATTATGCCAGATTTTGAAGCATAAGTACCTGCAAACATTATGTCATGAATCACTGTGGATCAGCGGTCTGCAACCACATTTAGAGCCCCCATTGATTTTAGTGGGGGAGGTATCAATAAGCTCCCAGCAAGTCTCCAAGATCTTCTGCAGAACTGCATATTTCTTTAGAACTATACAAGTAAAGATCCTTGTCTTTTATTTCCTTTGAGCAGACCTTTAAAAGCATATGGTTCTACATATGTTGCATGACTTCATAATCATTTTTTCAGGAATCAGATTTTATATTGATATATAACATATTGGAAAATATCATCTCTTCTAGTGTTCCTTGCAACCTTTGGTTTCCAATTCCAACTTAAATGAAAACTGAGGCCGTGGTTCACTTGGTAAACATTTGACAAAGCCTTCCTCCTGTGACAGGTGGTTTGGATGCCATGATTATCCATGGTTTAACAAACAGAAGGCATGTTTTTTATCAGGATGGAAATGAACCACAGCAGCTCTGAAGCTCACAAACACCCCAGCATTCTCTTTGCCAGAATAGTTGTGAAGAGTTCTGAATTTCTATTTTTTATTAAATACTGCATGTCATTTCATCCAAAGGCAAAACACTGTGATCAATCCCAACTGTAATTTCCTTGAACCATGCTAACATCAGGTTAGAAGACTGGCTTGTCTTCTCTAATCATAGTTATGGGCTTCAGGCATAACATAAAAGTGCAGGTAATAAAAAATGGGAATAAAAGCTTCTCTTCACACCTGCATGCACAAAGGAAGGAAAAGCACACTACTTCATGCCTTTCTAGCTTTCATATTTTTATTGATTTTTCTTCTGCCTTTCTGCTGATAGGAGGCTAACAGTAAAACTGTAAAAGCAAATACAGTTAAAACACAAAAACCTGGCTAAATCACAGTTAAAACTGTATCAGTTTAAAAAAGCAACCATTTTCTACCATTGTAAGTTAGCTCAGATGCCAATGGCCAGTCCTAATGAAAATTTCTTTGCTAGCCAGTGGAAGGACAACAGAAAGAGGGGGATAGCCTTGCTTTGCTCTGGAGGGAGTGGGAGCAAAGCTTGAGAGAAGTCACAAGAAAGCCCTCTTTCATATCCACACCAAATATGATTCCAGGAGCAACATTACCAAGACACCAAAAATCTTAAAATCCAAGTATGCTGGTATGTTTTATTACCCAGATGTGTTTTGAAAAGGGAGTGTACGATGTTTAATTATACAAGAAATTGAATGAAAACTGCAACTTGTCATCTAGCAAGCCTGTTTTGTTTTGTTTTTCCTAAACAGGATGATTGTGCAAAGCTGATAGACAGTATTTTAGAAAAGATCAAGAAAAACACTTGTTCCAAAGAAAGGCACGCCACATATATTCCAAGATTCTCAACCAGTTCAGCAGTTCATATTTCCCAGTTTACTAATGCACTAGTTATAGATGGACCAACGTTAAAATTTGCCTTGCATAAGCATGTGCAGAATAAGTTCTTAGAGCTCACAACATGTGTTCGAGCTGTGATCTGCTGCAGAGCAACCCCTGTGCAGAAGAGCCAGTTAGTGACATTGGTGCGAAAGGAGCTGAAAGTGATGACCCTGGCTATAGGTAAGTTAGATCTCTCTCACAAAGGACCTGTCTATGTCTGTAAAATTTCTTTGGACTATAATTAGTTTGAAAAGCAGGACCTGTTTGTTTTGTTTTGTTCATTTTTTTCTGGTTATGTTAACCTGTAAAGCACTAGGTACACGCTGATGCTTCTATATAATAAACTGATTATGATTGTGCCAATTCACACAGAATAGCATGCATATCCATCCAGTGGGCATTTTCACTTAAGTGCTGCATTTTCTCCTTCCACTGAAGTAAATGAGACTAGCTTTTAAAGGTCAAACTAAACAATAAATTTAGCTCATTTTTTGCAAAGATTCTTCCCAAGTAATTTGGCATAGTGCATTATTTTACATACTTGTGACTGATCATTGGAAGATAAGCTTGAGTTTAATTTGCAAGTCTCATATCTGAGGTACATGTCTCTGAGAAAGTTCCATTATGGGAAGAAGAATCGGTTATTCATGGGGAATATACATTTCCTTTAATACCTATTTTGATCCTAAAACCTTCTTATGCATCATGAATTCCGAATTCTTATTCAAAGTAGCAATGGACACATTTACTTGTCACAGTAAAATACGTAGGGATGTCTGGGCTTTGGACCAAAGTCAATCATGTGGTACACAACCATTTCCCACCCTTGGTTTGGCTTTGCATGGATGATGCATAGAAGCCTCAGGCTTGTCCAGTATTCTCATCCCATCCTTCTAGAGGAGGAGATGGTAAGCTAATTGTGTTTTGTTTTGTCACTTGGATTTGGAACTGTGTTTAATTCTAACTTTGGTTAATATCATTCTTTTTAAAAGTAATTTTAATTAATTTTAAATTTATTAATTTTAAATAAATTTAATTAAACAAATTTATTAAATTAAATCTTAAGATGAAAACAAATAAACATTATCTATAACTAAAATTACAAAATGCAAGCAAAGAAAGAGAAAGAAAAAAGAAAAAAAGTACTTCTGATCTGCATGTCAACAGTTATACCTAACAACCTTATCTCAAATTCTCTAATTTCCCTACTAGGTCACACACTTCTTTCTATTATCACTAAATTACTAATAGTCAAATTCAACAACAGTCAAATCATCGTTATCTTTGCTCAAAAAGTCTGTAAGGAGTCTACTCTTCAAGGAATCTTCGTAAAGACCCATCTTGATTTAAAACAGGCAGTTTATCCATCTCAGCTAAGTCTATCACTTTTGCCATCCACTCCTCTGAGGCTGGTATTACTCAGTCTTTCCATTTCTGCTCATATATCAGTTGCAGTAGTCTTCCATAGTATTTTTCTAACTATATGTCCTGAAGTCCCAAAAGGTGAAGCTCAAGCTTCATTTGAAAATTTGTTTTCAAAACCCTCTGCAACAGTATATGTATTTATAATCCTAAATGTTTAGCTTTCTCATGAATCCACCATGCACAATAGAAAGTCCCTTCTGGTACACCACACTTTCAGCATGTGTTAATAGCATTTTTGTACATCATAGACAATTTTTCAGGGGTCTTATATAATGACACATTATACTTAAAAATTCTCTTTTGAGATCATAACGTAAAGGTATGTTTTGTCCACATGTTATGCTGTTATGCTTTGTCCAGTGTCTGTGTATTATACACAAAATTTTGGGCCCATTTAACCATACAATTTTAACCTGTTCTTCCTCCATATCAGCTTTCAACAAAAGCTTATATGTTTTACCAATAAGATGTTCATCATCCATACATAATTGCTTTTCAAACTCTGAAACTTTTTATCTATTTTAAACCTATCAATGTATGTAAAATGTATTGTCAAAAACTATGGAAAGGTAAGTTCCTCTAAAGAAAATTGGCTTTTATCTTTAATTTTATATTCATCTTGAATTCTAACCAATAAATCTTGACAAGTTAACCATCATTGTTTACCCATCACTTCTCTTCTATAAAATGAATCCTGTGATGAAACCTATAGTGTCATTTTAGAACTTAATCTACTTTTGTACTTATTCCATACTTTTAATATAGTGTATCTTACAAAACATTTCTTAAAATCTACATTCACTTCTATTTTATTATACCATAAATTTCCTTGCCACCCAAATCTTAAATTATGTCCCACCTATTCCAACAACCTTCTATTTCTTAAAGTTATCCACTCTTTCCACCAAACCAGGTAGTAAGCAACAAAATACATCCTAATGACCCTAAATCCATGGGGCTTTACATAAGTCCAATCCCCCACTTGCTGGTGTTTTTGTCACTGGAGCTTCCCCCATTTTTGCAAAAGATCATCCATCTGCCATGGCTCCCTCACCAGCCTTTGGTTAGTATCAATAAGCCAGGTTTTTATAACCCATGGTTTGAAAGTGGCTTGTTTGAAATTGATCATAGTTAACCATAGTTTATTCCTCCAGATGACATGACAAGCAAAAGCATGTGAGCATGAAAAGAAGAAGCCTTGTTCCAACTTGTTTCTTTCATGCTCAGCCTTCAGGATGAAGCCATTCCTAGAGTGATTTCACACAACTGAAATTGTGAATTACCCACACTTTCAAGACTTCCAGGCTCATATGCAAAGAATGGGGGAGTTAGTGTGCATGTCTATTGCCAGATAGCTCCTTTCTACACCCTGGAGTTATGCACAGCTGGGAGAAGCATAATGAGGGCAATTAGTAGCCTCAAAGGTTTGTCATTACCTCAAACATTCATCATTAGGGCAAGCAAAGGAGGATTGTGTAACATTTCCCACATGGAAAGACTTTTCACCATCCATCCTTTCATTACATTTTGCATATAGAGGAATATATAATATAGCTATTTAAGAAGGTACATTTGTACCTTGGAGTGCAATCTTCTTAGGCAGTCGTTTATTGAATGAAATTATTTATAGCCTCATCCCCTCCTGTTAATGTTTACTGAGACGTAAGTATTACTCCCTGTGAAGGGACTAATGGCAGTGTATACTTTTTAAAACAGTTGCAATTTTGAACAGAGGTGTAGGAAAAGGAACAGGAAAGGAGTTTCCACTTGTGGCTTTGACAATGTATTAAGCTTTATGGAGAAGATTCTATGAGGGAAGTGGCATGGAGGGGAAAAAATTAATAACGAGTCAAATATTCTTTTCCTCCTATTTGTTTTCTGCTCAGCCCTTACCAACTGTTTCATTTGCTAGCAAGGTAATGGCAGAGTTCTCAGAGTATAAATTAGCAGGTAACAGGTCGTTAGAATGAATATTGTGTAGCATACCAATTTTTCTTTGTCATCAGCCTACGTAATTGGGAAAAGTCAGAGGCTTCCCACGGACTCTGTATTCTGAACTGCCAAGTTGCCACTTGTATATTTGCAACCTTGACAGTAACTGCAGCCAACAAAATTGAGGGCCAAATCAGATATGACATTAAGGACCCTTTCACACTATGCAATTATAGCACTATTATTCCATTTTCACTGCCATGGCAACCTCCTACAGAATACAGGGGTTCTTAATTTGGCAAGGCACTAGAGCTCTCTGGCTGAGAATTCTAAACACCCCTCCCTAAACTGCAAATCACAGAATTCCATAGATTTTACAGTGGGATCAAAGCACTGCAATTGTCTACTGTGAAATGCTCCTAAGTACATCTTTCCATTTAACATTTGTTTGCAAAAAAAATGGAAATAGTGTCAGTGGATGTGGAGATGCGAATGACTGGGACAGGCTGGAAAAAATACCAAAAAAGGAACAATGTGGAAAGTTTCATTTATGAAATATTTTATTTTGAAATGATGAATAAAA
The DNA here is from genome assembly GCA_948474755.1 of Ctenosaura bakeri. NCBI lineage: Eukaryota > Metazoa > Chordata > Lepidosauria > Squamata > Iguanidae > Ctenosaura > Ctenosaura bakeri. Next base: position 58,559 of record CAOLHI010005844.1, on the reverse strand, counting down.
GATCTGATATGGTTTCATTTATTGTCACCTGGTCTTTATTCTTCTCTCAAAAAGATTTCTAAGCACTCATAAAGACTTGATATTGGAAAGGAAATTTAAAATGCCTCAAAAAACAGAACATCAACCACAAAGCTTACAAACCTCTGACCTATGATAGGAAAGATGCCTTATCATCACCTCAGTACCTTCAACAGAGCAAGAAAGCATAGCATAAAGCCAGAATTTGAATCCTGTAATACTCCTCTTCTACCATTTAGTGAGGCCAAACCACTATAGTGGTCTATAGCAGTAACTTTAAAAGTTACATTACACTACAAAGAGGGTAAAGTTGTCCCTCATAAAGTTCTAATTGTAGTGTGTCTAGGTTTCTTATTGCAAAAAGGAAAGTATTGCAAGTAACTAGCTACTTCCAAGCTCTGGAAATGCACACACCTTCAGATTTTAGATATATGTGAAATTCAGAAGGAGCAGAAACTGTTATTAGTGATAAGTTCAAAACTGAGACAAATTAGATAGTTTTATGTACACAAAAAAACAGTACTCAGTGAGATGGTCTTTTTCTTTTTCAAAAAAAAGTTTTCTGTGTTGGCTGATACAGTGGAGAAGACTAGGTTCACAATATGCAATAACTGTCTGGTTTATTGTAATGTTGATGGTTTCTTCTGTTTTCAATTTTAACTTTCCAAATGCATCCCTTAAACTGACAAAAACTCAGATGTATGTTAAATTCCTTCAAATTCCTCTGTTCAAGTTCAACTGTTGGTTACAAAGACTGAAAAAAATTAAAAATAAATTCATTTAGTAGATTTGTAATTATTGCCCAGATAAAGTAATATTCTAAAGACCCAAATATGATCATTTATGAGCAAGTCAAATCGCATGAAATATGTTTTATGTTCCTGAAATAAGAAAGTTGTTAATAAGTACTAAAAGGTAAGAATTGCACATCTTCAGATTTCCCCCCAATTTTTCTTTGTTTCTGAAGAACAGGTAGTTTATTTCCTTTCCTTCAGAGTTTCCAGAAATTTACATCTAAGGTAGACAGTGAGAATTATTGTCAAAGGTTAACTTTCCTCCCAATGCAAAGAACAACTTCAAGGGCGTTCACAGAATCATAGAATCATAGAGTTGGAAGAGACCAAAAAGGCCACCGAGTCCAACCCCCTGCCATGCAGGAATACACCATCAAAGCATTCCCATCAGATGGCCACTCAGCCTCTGTTTAAAAACCTCCAAAACAAGAGACTCCACCACACTCCAAGGCAGCACCTTCCACTATTGAACTGCTCTTACTTCTTCCTAATGTGTAGATGGAATCTCTTTTCCTGAAGTTTGAAGCCATTGCTCCATATCCTTGTCTCTGGAGCAGTAGAAAACAGGCTTGCTCCACCCTCCATATGACACCCATTCAGATATTTAAGCATAGATATCATGTCACCTCTTAACTTTCTCTTGCCCAGGCTAAACATACCCAACTCCCATAAGCCTCTTCTAATAGGACAGGGTTTCCACACTTTCTACCATTTTGGTTGCCCTCCTTTGGACACATTCCAGCTTGTCAACATCTGTCCTGAACTGTGGTGCCTAGAACTGGACAGGGTATTCCAGATGGAGTCTGACCGAAGCAGAATAGAGTGGTACTATCACTTCTCTTGACCTATACTCCTGCAGCCCAGAATTGCATTGACTTTCTTAGCTGCCACATCACACTGCTGACTCGTGTTCAGCTTATGGTCTACTAAATCCCTTTTACATGTACTGTGGTCAAACCAGGTGTCACCCATCTCATATTGTGCATTTCATTTTTTTCTGCCCAGGTATAGTACCTTACTCCTCTCCCTGTTGAAATTCATTTTGTTAGTTTTGGCCCAGCTTTCTAATCTGTTAAGATCATTTTAAATTCTGATCCTCTGCTCTGCAACAGTTATTCATCCCAAGTCCTCCTATCTGCAATTTTTAAAAATTCAAAGATGCATGTAATGGTAGATACAGTTTGGCTTTGGGTATATGGTAAGCTTGCCTTTTTCATCAACTGACCACTACTGCACTGTCTTTCCCCCTCTCATTAAAGGTGATGGAGCCAATGATGTCAGTATGATTCAAACAGCTGATGTTGGAATTGGAATCTCTGGCCAGGAAGGCATGCAGGTGAGTTCACTGATAAAACCATAAATGAAAGTAAGGTTACCTGTAAATACATTTTTTAGAAGCCATGAGGTCTGAAGATCGCATAATATATTATCAGCAGGATGAAAGATTGGGCACAAAAAAACTTAGAACTTTCATACCATGCGCTAAAAGACCTCATCAACTGGAAAGAAAAGTACTGTGATATTATACTATTGTACAGTTACAGATTTCCTAAAATGGTATACTCCATACCTCTGTACCAAAGATGAGACACCTGCAGCCCTAGGTAGCCCTTGGCCAGATCTCATGTGGCCCTTGGTTTAATTTTTTAAAATGCTCTGTTTTGTGGAGCCACAAACAGATCATCCATGAAGGAATGGATCCCCTGACAATAAAACAAGCACCCATCCCTGCTGTACATTCTGTTGGTTCTGACAATAGCTTTAGGTTCTGAAGGCATTGGAAAAATATGTATTAGAATCAGATGCCTACTATGTATGCCTACTATGTATCCATGAGCCTCTTTGTAGGACATATTCTCTGAAGTTAATTAAGGTAGATATCTTAAGACTCTTAGAAAAGGATTCAAAGGTTGCTTTAACACTTGCAGCAGTCATCTACCCAAGCAAACAGTGTAATATGTGAGCTGGTAGAATCGTAGAATCATAGAGATCTAGAGTTGGAAGAGACCACACAGGCCATCCAGTCCAACCCCCTGCCATGCAGGAACACCCTCAAAGCAATCCCGACAGATGGCCATCAAGCCTCTGCTTAAAAACCTCCAAGGAAGGAGACTCCACTACACTCTGAGGCAGCAGATTCCACTGCCGGACAGTCCTCATCCATCTTACCCAGCAGCAAGCAGGATCCTCCAGTAAATCTGGGTGCCCGTGTTTGTTAGGAATCTCTTTCTTTTTGAGGAGCCCTGCTGATTAATTTTCATTGATCATATAGCTGGAAGAGACCGCAGAGGCCATCCAGCCCACCCTCTCCAATGCAGGAACACACATCAAAGCTCTCCCTACAGATGGTCATCCAGCCTCTGCTTAAAAACCTCCAAACAAGGAGACTCCACCACACTCCAGGGCAGCATATTCCACTGCCGGACAGCTCTGACCATCAGGAAGTTCTCTCTGAGGTTTAAGTGGAATCTCTTTTCTTGCAATTTGAATCCATTGCTCTTTGTCCTAGTCTTTGAGGCAGCGGAAAACAAGCCCACTCCCTTCTCAACATGACATCTCTTCAAATATTTAAACATGGCTGTCATGTCCCCTCTTGACCCTCTGTTCTGCAGACTAAACATACCCAGCTCCCTAAGCCGCTCTTCATAGGGCATGGCTTCCAGACTCTTCACGATTTTGGTCGCCCTCCTCTGGACACGTTCCAGCTTGTCAATATCCTTCTTGAAATGAAGTGCCCAGAACTGGACACAGTATTCCAGATGAGGTCTAACCAAAACAGAATAAAGTGGCACCACTGAGTTCTACAAAAAGACAAGAGAGATTCATTGAGGAAAATGCTAAAAGCCAATGCAATAAGTAAGAAGGTAGGCAGGAGTTGGCCGGCTGCATGTATCTTGAACCAGGAGGCAGGCAGGCAATGGCCATTTCCGCACTAGACTATTATAGTGCTATTATTCCACTTTCAACATCCTATGGAATCCTGGGGTTTGCAGTTTAGGGAGGGGCAGAAATGGCCAATGTCTCACTTGCCCCAATGGACCAGCCTACACTGGGATACATGAAAAAGGAGAAAGACTTAATTGCTGTGCACATAGTACAGCAGAATACAGAAGACCATATATGTTTGCATGAAGAAACTTATACGAGACTGTATTTAGTGACAAACAATTGAAGTTGGTTCCTGTGGAAATAGAAGATGGAGACTAAGTGGCAAATAATCTAGTAGTACTCGATTAAACTTCCTCGTATAATTCCCTTGCTATGGATGTGGTTGTAGTACTTTATTTCCATTTTGTTTGTTTTCAGGCTGTATTGGCAAGTGATTTTGCACTTGCTCAGTTCAAGCATCTGAAAAAGCTACTGTTTGTTCATGGTCACTGGTGTTATACCCGGCTGGCCAACATGATCCTTTACTTTTTCTATAAGAATTTGGTATGTATCTATCACAGTGATATGATGTTTTTGAGAGTCAAGGAGAACAGTTCCTTAATACTTGAAAGAGCAGGGAAGACTTGAGTAGATTTCTATATTCAGAGTATAGCAGCAGAAAGTGAATCTGGCCATCTGTTTGGGTTAAGGATCACTGCTCCAGAGGCATTTACAATCTATTAAATGTGTTCTGTGCCAAAAAGCTATCAGTCAGCATTAATGAGAGACTGTGGCACATTGACTCCATTACTGAAGCCTTTAAAAAGGATCTTTCTGTCTCATTTCTGACTAGGAAACATGCATCTGAAACAGGCTGGTTTTGTCAGCTGCAATCATGAACTTAACTGCTGGCTTTTCTTCTGAACATTAAGAGCTCAGAAAGATCTTCAGCATTTCATGAATTAAGTATGAATACAACTAGGACCTATGTGGTGACTCCCCAAAAATATATTGGTTTGATCAGAGTAAATAAAAACTTAGTCCTTTTTACTCTTAAGGCCATTTCTATATGACGGGGCTGTGTTGCTGTGGGGCCAGGATGGCAGCAGTTCATTGGTCATGCTTCTGCATGACATTGTCACTGGCCTGCCACCATCTTGTCCCCAAGTGGAGCAAGCATTCAGTATTCGCAAAATGGAAAAAATCAGTTTTGTGCCTCCCATCGCATGATGGTCTCACCCTTTCTGGCCACGTGGAAAGGCCAGAAGCACACTGGTGATGCTTCTTTCCCCAGCACAGCAATGGAAACTGCCCAGCTGCAGAAGGAAGGAAGAGGTGGGGCCACCGCGCTTCCTTCTGCAGCTTGCTGGTGAGTTGTGGAGGGGAACCTTCCTGGCACACTTCCTTCTCAGCAGAGGCACTGCCAGGACTGCAACAGGATGATGCGCAGGAGTGTCGTCATGTGGAAATGCTTGGAGAGTTGACCGTCTGTAACTTTTTGCCCCGAAATAAAGTGAATTGTATTGAGCTTATGTCACATATTCCAAGAAAGCAGGGACAATGTAAAACATTTTCCTTAAAGGTCTGTTTGGCACCAGTGTTGGCCTTATGTCAGCATCAAGTTCAAACTTAGTGGTTAACCCAACAGTCTGAAACTTAATGATCATGGCTCAGATTGTGGGTTCTGTTTTGCCTTTGTTAAATTGTCTTATATGCTGTTTTAAAATGATTTTATTGCTTGTCCTGTGCCCTGAGATTTTAGATGTGGAGTGGGATGTAAATGCATAAGCAAACAAACAAACAATCTTTCCAGCTGCCTTTCCATGCAGGTTGAGCTACCATGTGATATGTTTATAAGCAGTTATCTCAAAGTTAGCTATTCTCTGTTACTGTCACTGGTTGCTCTTAGGAATTTAATGCTAAAAAACAGTAGATCTCTGTAGCCCTCTGTACAGCTTCCAGGGGTAAGCTTGGTGGGAGACGGTGGTGTACAGCAATTCAATTTGTAGCGTTAGTATGTTGTAGCTACAGACAGCATTAGCATTCCTTTGGGTTTCTGTAAAGAACATCTGACTTCCTACAACCACTGTCGCTCCATACAATTAGTTTTAAATCCCTGTTTCTGATCTTAACAGGCCTACGTCAACCTCCTGTTCTGGTTCCAGTTCTTCTGTGGATTTTCAGGAACCCCCATGACTGACTACTGGAGTTTGATTTTCTTCAATCTTCTCTTCACATCAATACCCCCTGTCATTTTTGGTGTGTTAGACAAAGATGTTTCTGCAGAAACTCTTATGCACCATCCAGAACTTTACAAAGCTAGTCAGAGAAATAAGGTATTTCTTGGCTCAGAAACACGTTACAGTTGATGTGACTCATATGTTTTTGATTGTGCATTCCAGGCCCATTGAACCTGAATTTTCAGATACATTCCTTGTTCTTTAAATAATCTGATGTTGATATGGAGATGAAAAGCACTATTTTTCACTAGGCTTTCAGCTGATGAATCTAGATGGTGTTACCCTGATCCCTGGGGGTCCCGGGAGGGACACCTAAATAACCAAACAACATCCCTTTCCACATGGGGTTAAAAAAAACGGTGTAGAGCGACCTCTGATGGAGGTTGTCTACACCGTAACATGGATTGGGATGGACTACTTTTGTGTAGTTCCACACCCCAGTCCACGCAGGGGTGACCGGAAGTGGCGGCGCCGCATGCTTTTTGAAAACCACTTGTCTTGTGGTTTTTAAAAAGCACGGGCATGCCGCCCCGTGCAGCCCCGTCGCAGCGCCCGGTGTGGATTTGCAGGCGCATGCAAGCGCACGCCTGCAGACCAGCTGGGGGGCGGACTTCTGGCTGGCAAGCTTTTCCGGTTGGCGGAGAGCCTCCACCAGCCGGAAGCCACCATTTTGAATGCCGCGGAACTCCACAGGATGCAGTCGCGTGTGGATCAGAGAACTCATGCTGCTCCACATTGCGATGGCTCCGTTTTGGCGTGTTTTCGGACATGGCTTGCTCCGCATGTGGAAAGGGCCAACAACGCAACTTTGGGGGAAATTAGCTGGAGCACTCACTAAAGCTAGTGAGAGGCAGGGTAACTTAGCAGGATCTTGCAACCCAGCGTCTACGGGGTCAGGTCAGTCAAGCAGTCAGACAGTTTGAAATAGAAAGAACGATGTTTTATTAAGTACAGACAAATATTAAAGACACCACAGTCACACAGCTAACTAAAGAATCAGAGATTGACTTGAAATAGGGATTTTTAGAGGGAAATGGGTGATACGACACCTGTCTCGTAGTCCTGGACCTTGAGAGCGAAGTTGGGGGTGCAGTGAAGAAGCTCAGAGTGGTAGAGTGGTCCGGGGTTGAGCAGTCTCAGTTACTGGAACTGAGGGAAAGGCTCGCCCAGCAAAGCGGCAGCAAGGCAGGATGGAAGTCCGTAGCGATCCGAGGAAGGTCTCGGAATTGGGGGTTCTTATAGGGTGAATTGTGACTGCAGGCCATACCTTACTTGGTGAAAACAATGTGATTTGGAAGTGGGACAAAGCCTTGGAAAGGTCAAAATTTAGCATGATTGACTTAGAGCCGAATTAACAATAGTGTAGCCAGTATGCAAATGCGGAGCGCTTAGTACAGCTTTGTCAGGTTACCTGCTCGGGGCAGGTGTTTGCCGGAGAGGTTCCTGAAGCGACGAACCGGCTGTATCTGGCCTGCCTGGGTGGAGAATGGAACATCCAGCAATTATCAGCGGTGACTGTTTACGTGCTTGTCTGGTGGCCTCACAAACACGTGGAGCGGGGTGGCAGAGGAAAGCCGAATTGTTTGATATCAAAGACATATCGAGTGCTATCTCTAGGTAGGCCTGGACCGCAGTAACAATGGCCTTAGGAGGGTAGGTGGGTCGTGCACAAAACAGTCATTTCATGGACATCCTGTTATCCCTTGGATGTCCTCTTATCCCTACATTGACTTTTGCTTCTTTTGTTTTGTTTTTTGTTTTGTTTTGTTTGTTCTTCTGTAGCCCCTCTGAGAAAAGGCTCAGCAGATATGAGAGCCACATTCCATATTATGTGACAGACAAACAGGCTGTAAAAATCAATTTGAAACTTTCTGAGAAGGGCTCCTGACTGAATAAAAATATCAAGAAAGGAAATCTAATATTATGAAATGACTTAACTGAAACAGCACAATAATCAGCTGCAGATATGGTCCACATAGATCATAGAATGCCCAGAGTTTATAAGATACTTTAGTTTAGACAGCATCTCCCAGAACTACCTACTCAGTGTGGCCTGTGGCCATGCTGGCTGAGGGGAGGGAGATTCTGGGAACTAAAGTCCAAAAATCAACATTTCCGAGCTCTGATCTCAAGTTTCTGAGCTATGACTGGCTATGTAGATCTTACAATAACTTCCATGTATCCATCTGTGAATGTTGATTATGAGCATTGTTATTAGATTGTCTCCTTGAAAATAGGAATATATATTTTACTATATCAGTTTTAGCAGTTTAGTTCAGGGACATCCAAGCCCTTCCTGACTCACCATGTCATTTCTGATTCTAGTTTTTCAGCTTAAAAGTTGCATTTTCAGATACCAAAAATGCTGGTATAATAAGTAGGCTTGCTTATTCTCCTTTGAATTCATCGTGTGTGATTTGGCACATGGCAGATATGGCTCAGATTATCACTGAAAACTGAGGTCCAGGTCTGATGTCATGATATTCTCTGTACCCACTGTGCCTCACTTTTAAAAGTTCTCTTAGCAAAGATTCAGGCAAAGAAAGTAGCCAGTTATTCAAAATGACTAAAATCTATCACAGTGCTAACACTGTGTTTCTCCTGTTTCCCTTTCAGCCATATGGGAGTACAGCTTTTGCAATGAACTTGATAGATGCATTTTACCAAAGCCTAGTCTGCTTTTTTATCCCTTACTGTGTAAGTACTGGGAAAGGTAGTCTCCTTGTTATTCCAGGTTCTTTCATGTTTGTGTTAAAATCGATGCAAAGCCTTGTTTATTGGGAGGGTACAGACCCCCCACAAAAGTAGAAAAACTGCAAATATATATAGGCCATGGTGCGGAGCACACCAACTGCCCAGTTTTGCCTTTGGGGCAACAGCGTTCGTTCATAAGGAAGAAGAATGCAGTTAGTGGGGCTTGCCGCCCCCTCCTCTGCTGCCTAAACCATTTTTAATATAGACTTTAAAAACCTGACCTTGCATTTGCAGTCTCTGACACTTTCTCAAGGCTTGCAGAAAGACTGCAAACACAAGGCAAGACTTAAAAATCCCTATTAAAAATAATGTAGGGCAGCAACAGAGGCAGCAGCAAATAATCCACAAATAATCAAATCCTCAAACGTTAAACCCATGGATGTGGAGGTCTGACTGCACTCATTAGGATTTTTACATCAAAGAAAGCAGTAGGGCTCTGTGTTATCAGTGCAGTGTGGACTTTATTGGGAAAACAGGCACAACATGCATTAAATTTAAATAACTGTTCTTTTTGCAGACATTTTCTAACTCTGATATAGACCTCTATTCCTTTGGGAGTCCTCTTAACACTACTATGTTCTTTATAATAATACTACACCTTGTGATTGAGAGTAAATCTTTGGTAAGTACATGATTGAATTCATAGAATCATAGAATCATAGAGTTGGAAGAGACCCCAGGGGCCATCCAGTCCAACCCCCTGCTATGCAGGAACATACATCAAAGCACTCCCAACAGATGGCCATCCAGCCTCTGCTTAAAAACCTATAAAGAAGGAGAGTCCACCACTCTCCAAGGCAGCATATTCCACTGCCGAAGAGCTCTGACCATCAGGAAGTTCTTCCTGAGGTTCAGGTGGAATCTCCTTTCCTGCAGTTTGAATCCATTGCTCCTTATCCCAGTCTCTAGAGCAGCAGAAAACAAGCCCACTCCCTCCTCAACATGACATCCCTTCAAATATTTAAACATGGTTATCATGTCCCTCTTAACCTTATCTTCTGCAGACTAAACATACCCAGCTCCCTAAACCATTCTCCATTTTGGTCGCCTTCCTCTGGACACGTTCCAGCTTGTCTAACAAAATCTGGAGGACTGCATGATTCCCACCCCAGCCATGGTCCACATTTACACAGTCTGTTCACTTGTGCTTTTTCTTCCCATTAGGAACCTAGGTTAAACAAGGACTAAAGGTTAAACAAAGCAGAACTAGTTTAGCTTATCATATGAACTGAGAATGCTGACATATGACACATCCAGGTGAGGATGGGTCTCTTCTTATAGGGTAACAAGGAAATTTTACTAATGAGTGACAGCCTACTGGTTTCTCTCTAGATGGAGCCACTCCTTAGAAAAGGCTGAAGCCCCCAAAGGGTACAGCTGCCACTGAGGTATAATTGCCATGCTCTGCACCAATAGATATGGACTACTGTACTCCCTTGCTTGTCTCAGGAAAAAAAGGATTTTTTATTTACTTTATATATTTACTTTATATTCTTTTTATTTAGGGAGACAGGGGTACAATTCCAATTTCTTTTGGTGATTGAGATCATACCATGATTCTATATGGAGGGGTGGGCAAAATTTATTTTCTAAAGCTCCTTTCTCAAAATCCCAGACCCACAATTTTTATCTTTAGGTGGATTTTTATCTTAAAACTACCAAAAACAGGTCAACATTTCTACAAAATGGAGATATTTTGTCCCTACAACACTCCAAGCCACCATATAGACTCAAAACATTTGTAAAAGTTTTTAAAATCAGGGGAAAAAAGGGCCAGAACAAAACCAGAAGTGATGTCATGTTACTTCCAGTCACAGTGGGCATGCTAGTGCAGCCCAATAGTTGCAAAACTTGTTTTAGACAATAAGTGCAGAGGGATGGTTAAGGCCTTTGTTTCTCCTTGTGTCACTGCTGTTTCTGTCAATAAGTGCTCTATTGGCATTTGATTGTTTTTAATTTTTGTTTTCAGAGTTCCTCTGCTTTTTTTAAGAGTTCACGTGCTTTTCCAGTACAGACTGGGAAATAAGCTGTCAATCAACAATTGTCCCTGCTTCCTAAATCAAAGCAAGGATAACCAATATCTATATTCCTCATGCAATAACAATGAGTTTCAAAAGTTTTATCCCTAACTGTCCAAGTTAAAGGAGGGGGGGTTTCCAGTTTTCAGAAATATACATTTCAAGGGTAGGGAGGTTGTGAAAATGTTTGCTCAAGAAATTTGTTTGTTTGTTTTTTATGGCATTTTTGCACAAAAAAAATACATTATGCAAAAATATTTTCCAGGCAAAACATTGGTTTTTGCATAAACAAAAATTTTGCAAAATGTTAAAAATCCCTGGGAGCTAACAGTTCTTGCAATAAGTCTTGATGTGTTGAGACATTTTTTCTTGTTGAGGATGAAAAGCCACTTACATATCTAGCAAATATTCCTACCTCCATAAGGGTCATGGAACAGAAATTCTAATTTGTATAAATGATGTGGTTATTCTGAGCCTCCTCTCTGAGATGGAAGCTGGGGGCACTGTTTTAGAATGGATCTGGTCCTTCTTGGAACGGCAAATACAGAAGGTGGTGCTCAGAGATTCCATTTTGACCCCATGGCTGTTAAAAGTGTCCACTAGCCATACCCATTCCTTGAGATGCCAGATCTGACCACAGTAACACATGCCTTGATTACATTTTGTTTGAATTGCTGTAAAAGACTCTCCATGGGGCTGCCATTCAAAACTGTTCTGAAACTGTAGCAGGTCCAAAATGCTACAAGCAGATTGCTGACTGTGACTGGTCACCGGGATCATGTTGTTGTTGTCTTGTTTTTGTTGTTGCTGCTGCTGTCATCCTTACTATGTATTTATATAGCAGCATCTCTCTACATGACACTTTACACGTAAAAAGAACAACAAAACAGTTCCCTGACCTCAGACTTACAATTTAATTAAGACGTGACCCAAAAGGAAAGGGGGATGGCTGCATGGGAGGGGAATTAAGTCCAGCAGATACTGTCTTTCCCTCCAAGACCACAGCAGTTGGGGTGGAGAGAACGCCTTTTATCTGCTTCTGGGCCTAGGCATGATGGAGCTGTGCCAGTTTCTTCGTCTCTCCCTCTGAGGACAGAACAGTGGCAATTGGGATGGAGGAAGAGACTTTAATCTGCTTCTGAGCCTAGGCAAGATGGAGAAACAACTTCACCGGCTACCAGTTCATTTCCAGGCATAATTGTAAGTGCTGGTTGTAACCTATAAAGTCCTCTATGGCTTGGGTCCAGATAATCCAAAAAGAGATTTTTCTCCCCATATGAGCCTGCCCAGCTTCTAAGATGCTCAAGAGGGAGGGGGCTTCTCTCAGTTCCACCACCATCACAGGCATGTTTGGTGAAGATGCAGGAGAAAACCTTCTTGGCGCCTGCTTCCAGACTGTGGAATTTCCTCCTGGGAAAGTTCTCCTCTCTTTCTGCCAGCATGCAAAGATCTTTCTGTTTATTCAGGCCTCTGAATATTAACTGTCTGTTGCAGAAGATTTTTCAGCAGAAGTGTGTTGTATCTGTACTTTTACTGCTATTATATTTTAGCCTTTTAAAAAAATTTAATGTTTTAATATGATTGATTGTTTTGGTGGGGGTCTTGAATTAATTCAAATGGTAAGTCTCCCTGGGTCTCATACTTAGGGGAAAAGTGAGATATAAATTAAATAAATATAGATAGACAGACAGACAGATATAGTGTTTCTGTCTGACTCTATTAGGTTTTTTTGAGAAATGGATGCAAATGTCATCTGATTCAGCTTATTCCTCTTTATATTTCAGAATGTAATACACATAGCTGTTTTTGCTGCTAGCACTTTTTTGTTCTTTTCCGTTATTGGGACTTTTGGAGCTGCCTGCGTCCTCTGCAACCCACCAGCCAATCCATACTGGGTCATGCAAAGACAATTGATTAATCCAGTATTTTATCTGGTTTGTGTCATCACAACACTGTTGGCTCTACTTCCAAGGTATTTTCCTGCTTCAGAACCAGATGCTTTCAGGATACATCAGTCACATAGGGACAAGGGGGTGGGGGGCGGTTCGCTCCCCAACGGCAATGATTTTGGGGCATCTCGGCCCATAGCCACGCCCCATGTGCCTTGGCCATGCCCCCATACACCATAACCACGCCCCATGTGCCTTGGCCACGCCCCCATGTGCCTTGGCCACGCCCCCATGCACCATAGCCACACCCCACACACACTGGCCATGCCACTCATGCCATATCTTCTCCACCACCCTACCTCCCCTTCCACACACTTCAAGCTCTGCCACTGGGATATATAGATATTTATTTATGTGTCATCTGCCATGTTGTGGATCCTTTGTCTTAAAAAGGCCATAGCAAATGTGACAAAGCAACAGACTTAAGATTTGTTGTAAAATCAACAGGGAGCCACAGCTAATTTTGACCAGCTGCTGAGTGTAACTGTATGGTATGTGTGTTTTCAAACACAGGCCATTTCTGCCTACTGTTATAGTGCTATTATTCTGCTTTGAACATCCTGTGGAATCCTGAGGTTTACAGCTGAGGGAAGGTCCTCAACTGCAAACTGCAGGATTCCATAGAATGTTGAAAATAGAATAATACCACTATAACAGTCTAGTGCGGAAATGGCCACTGTGTGTCACATTTAAACTTTAGACTTTAGCTGTGTCTCTGATCTTGCAAGTGGGAGCTAATAGTTTTCAGAGTAAGAGGCAGAGAACTATACCCGTACAGATCAAGGCTGTCTTACTCTTTGCAACTTGGCAACAGGGTTTTATTATCTGGGGAAAAAATTCATCTAGCATCCAGAAATGTACATCATTAAAGGAATTATTAGGCTCTATAAGGAGACTGACTAAAAGGGCATGGGATTGTTTGTTTTTAATATTATTGAGATGCTCCTCTGTAAAGAAAATGCCAAGTCAGTAAGATTAAGATTGCTTTAGTATTGTTATTGTGTGCCTTCAAGTCATCCTGTGCCCTCATGTCATTTCTGATTTATGGCAACCCTAAGATGAAACTATCACAGAGTTTTTTGGGACTAAGACTGCATGACTTGCCCAAGGTCACCCAGTTGTTTTCCATGACAGAGCAGGGAATCACCAGGGTCATAGTCCAACACTCAAACACTATGCTGGCTTTAATAAACACCCAGAAATCTGTAAGAGCTGTAAGTGTATAATAGCCTACTTCTCACTCAAAGAAACAACTAGTAGCCATTTGCAGTATAGGAGCTGCACTTCTTCAAAATCCCTGCAGGCAGACTTTCAAATTGCTGGCCTGAGAGGGCAGATGGCACCACCCAGGTACTACCTGGCTGGAATTCTTCAGTTGGAAAAAAAATCGGGCATCACTCCACCCAGTCACACAGGGACAAGGGAGAAATGGAAGAGGTTCACCCTGGGCAGCAATGTTTTGGGGCATCCCAGTTTCTAGCCACCCACCCCATGCACCATGGCCATGCCTTCTCCTGCTGCGGCTACACCCTCATGCACCACGGCCATGCCCCCATGCATCATGGCCACGACCCCACACCCACAGCCCCACCCCACACATCATGTCCCCACCCCATCCCCCCCTCAACTCCAAGCTCCACTGCTGACTCTACCACAGAGCTTTCCAAACTTTTCATGTTGGTGACACAATTTTAGACATGCATCATTTTGCAACACAGTAATTCAGTAAGTAATTCAATAATTGGAGGCAGCCCCTCCACCAGAGCCTGGCCCACTGCCGTTGCCCTCGCCAGGGTTTTCCTTGGCTTGGGGTGGCAGCAGTGGTGGTGGGAGAAGCAGCCCCTCCACCCAGGCCTGGCCCACCACAGCCACCACCCTTGCCAGGGTCTTCCTTGGCCTGGGGCAGCGGCAGTGGGAGAGGCAGCCCCTCCACCCAGGCCTGGTCCACCACCGCCACCCTCACTGGGGTCTTCCTCAGTCCAGGGCAGAGGCTGAGGCAGCCCCTCTACCCGTTATGTTTGTGTGACACACCTACACACTGCAGGTGACACGCCAACATGTTGCGACACACAGTTTGGAAAGCTGTGCTCTACCAGATCTTCAGCCCTTTACTGGAGATCCAAAAAGATATTAGCTGTCTTTTCTTGGCTTCATTGTCTTGGCACCTTTTGTCTTCACACCAGTCTGGCAATGCACTCCAGGGATGCCTCCTGTCATCCTTCTGTCTCCACACCCAGGGAGTATATAGCCATCACGCCATGCCCTGAGAGTGGAAGAGTGGCCAGAGAGTCCTGTTTATATGCATGTAACACTGTTTGGTTTACTGTCAGAGTCTTTATAGATTTTATTTCATGTGTAAGTTAATATGAGCCTATAACCCCAAAGGAGGCCATGATAATATTTCTGAGCCAGAAGACAGTGGGCTAATTTTTTATTTTATTTTATTTTATTTTTTTTGAATAAAAACTTTGTGGTACATCTGAAGGTTTGTCTCGCCTTTATATCAGGTGCCACTTGAGATTTTCACTTTTTTTTTTTTTTTTTGGATCTTGTTCAGAATTGTACTACCCTTATTCATGCCTACGAAGTTCATCTAAATCTTTCCCTATGTTGTAGGTTTTTATACAGAGTAATCCAAAACACAGTATTTCCAAGTCCACTGATGAAAGCCAGACTCCATGAAAATCAAGTTCAGAGGAAAAAGTCAAGCAGTGTGGATGTGGTCTCTGTGAAAACTGATAATTAAATGAAAAGTGGGAACGCTCAGGAGTCTGCCCTGTCTTTGGCAAAAGAAAACAACAGTGCAGCTTGTGATCTGTTGAGTTCCCAATGTATTTGACTTGCATGTATAACATAAGGATTTTGAATACAGCCGAGCATAAATGCCTCTTCAGATCCAGCATGCAGAGCATGCTTGAAAATGTTGTCAGGCTGAATTGTGAAGACACTGGAATGTTTAAGCTGTTAGAAGACATTATTTTCCAGCACATATAGCACTAGTGATTCTTAAGATGGAGGCTCTACCAGAGGCTTGGACTTTGCCTCTGGAGAGAATCATTTGGATATTTTTCTCATGAATAGGATAGCTCTGGATTCTCCCTTTGGCAAATAGATGGCTTTAACATATTCTGTCAAAAATGGGGGAGTTACTTCTTTCTTTTAATGTCCAAAACAAGGAGAGTGGTGCATTTATGTGATCTTTCTTGCATGGAACTTATATAGATTTATACAACCATCGCTTTCCAAACAATAATGCAATAATTTATACAAGCAGTCATTGTTCACTGTTGAAGTTCCAGAATAACCTCACCCTGTGCACTACAGTACAGGAAAATTATCTGAGAACTCATGTAATTGGAACATGAAAGAGACTTACTTAAGCCTGGCCAGACAGAGAGGTGCTGGACTTTCTGATTTCTGACTTTTTTCTAGTTGCTATTATTATAATGCTTAATGTTCTGAAGCAACTTTAGATTAAGTGTCTCTGACAAAGTATACAGTAGCTTCCTCTGAAAACAGCTGTGCAGAATCATTTCATAAGAAAAATAGTTTATAATTATTCATGGAAGCAAGATCCTGAAACAAAATATGACTCACTGGGAAACATTTCTCTGGAGAATGAACTAAAAGAAGTGAGGCAGATTTCTAGACTTTTTTATACATGCCATAATGATATAATGATCATCATATAAAGATTATGTGATCATCAACGCTATTCTCCAGCTAGGCCAATTGCCAATCTTCCAAGAGCTTCTTTTCTCAATGGATATAACATGAAACCTGTGCATACACTGTTACTTGCAAGGATTGTGCAAGTGTATCTATGTACTGCAGCCCTGAAGGCCATTTTTTTCCAGTTCCATTTCTCCCTCCCCAAATGGTGCTGCTGAAATTTAGCAGCAAACTGTTAAAAACCATTAGGCTGGTCAGAGTTGTAATCCAAAACATCTGGAGAGCACATCAAACAAGTTAGACTGTTACATGAGTCTGTATGAGTACTGTATTTATCAAGACAATAGCCTCATTTATAGCACAGAATTTTATATACATTTAATCAAATCTCATGATATAGGAAATGTCTCAGACAAGAGGTGCACAACCTATTATGCCTTAAGTGCTGCCCCACAGGAGTGACTTGAACACACTGTGACTGCCATCAAATTCCCATCTCCCTGGTGCAGTTAAGTGTAATCATATGCCTAGAGGCTTCTTGAGAACTAAGTGCTATAGGAAGAACGAGGGACCTTTGCCCACCAGCCTTACCCAGCATGGACAATGGTACGGGATTGTGGGAGTGGAAGTCCAAAACTTCTGGAAAGTAAAGCATTCCTCATTCCTTAGTAGAAGAGTGAAGTGTAGGAGGGTACATCCCCCAGTTGGGTTTGTTGGTTTGTTTCCAAAGTTGTCTTAACATTTGGAGGATTGGTGGGCTTTTTTTTTATAAAGAATTCTTCTCAATCTTGTAAAGTATTTTAATGTTATATGTAGACTACCTTAGGCTGTCACCTTCTAGGGAGTAAATCTTGTGGCATTCACTATAATATACCTCTCAGCAAATATGCTTAGGATTGCTCAGGATATTTAAAGAATATTCCTGTGGCAGAAAACAAGAGACCTTCATAAAGCTTTGGCTTGCTCTGAAGGTCATGTGCGTTGAGGATAAATGATAGTCTTATTACACCAAGTCTTACTTCTGAAGTCAAATAATTAGCCTTTTCCAGACCAAAAAAAGAAAAAGAAAAAGCACTGATTCACTCTGTTTTATACTTTTGCTCAGGTTTTTGCAATAATCTTCCCAGATCAAGAGCAGCACAGGCCCTGAGGTTTTAGGGTAAGATGTAGGGACAGCTCCTGGTGAATATCACAGGGTAAGGACTCCAGTTATATTACAGAGGGCAGGTCTGGTTGATATAAGGGGCTGGTCTTTGGTGATAATACCATACACATTAACCAGAGTTGCTCAGAACAAGTAATTCATATGAAAAAACATAAAGTCTAACAAATAAGAAAAGAGTTCTCTGTTTGCAAGTTACTTTTCCAGACTTTCTGCTGAACAGGGGGAAAAAACTTTTCTAGTTCTATTTTAATACTTCTAGCATTGTTTATAAGAACACATAGGAGCTGTAATTCATCAATGGAAAGTTTCTCAAGCTCTGGATTTCAAAACTTCTAAACACTATTTTTAGTAACAATTGGGAGCTGTAGTTCAACACACACTACAAAAAACATTTTTCCCAGGCAACAATGAGTTTTCCAAACTCTGCTCTTAATGGATTGCTCCTACTAATCCGTACCTTACTGACTAGATTTTTCTTTTCTTTTTTTTACAGTCACATGGAGTCCTCCCTCCTTCCCCAGTATAGCCAACATAATAACACTAGTAATAATCACTAAATTTTTAGGGATGGAAGGATCATGACTTTATAGCTTTAAAATGCTGCGAATGTGAAAGGACAATGGGGAGTAAGGAAGAAGAGAAGTGCATCTAGAAAATGGAGAGAGGTGGGAGAAGGAGAAAGATACGCCAAGGGAAAAAAGAAGATGTTTAGTTAGAAGTTGTGGAAGGAGAAAAAGAGGACAAGAACAATAAAAATGAAGCAACAAACAAGAGGCTTAATGTAGGCAAGAATTGGGAGCCAGTGTGTTGTAGTGCTCTGAGTAAAGTCCTCTGAATGAATCTCACCAAGAAACACACTGACAGGGTTACCATAAGGCACTGAACAACAAAAGAACAAGGCAGGAGATGCACAGTGGAGAAGGAGATGAAGATGAAAGAGAGAGGGTAAGCGGAAAATGTTGAGCCAAAAGCTAGAGGAGGTGGAGAGAAGGAGAGAGAAGACAGGGGGAAAAGATCAAAAATTTTAAAAAGAATTGGGAGCTTAAGCAGAAATGAAGAAGAGAAATCACACTTTTTTGCTAACAATGGTGCAATCCATGTGCACCCAAAAAGGAAACATTACAGCTTCAAGTATCTTGGACAGGGTGAGGAAAGTGAAACTGGCAACTAACAATAAGATAGGAAAAGTCACAAAGCAACAATCCTGTAGTATCTAATTCAGCAGCTGATGAATCCTGAGCATGTCATTATTTTCCCACATGGCCACTGACTACTCCCTTCTTGAACTCTGGTGCCAGCCACAATTTGAGAAATTTTGAGAGGGGTGTATGGAATGCGGCCATGGAGAACTCCTGTGGAGCCTGTAACAGCCACTCTGAAGCAGCCAGCAGCCCAGTAGGCCAGGAGCATGCAGCTAAAATTCCATTTTCAAATTGGTGCTCTCACCTTGAGATCCTTGTCCTAAGACCCAGGGAAGAAGGAGCAAACCCTAAGAGCTAGCAATCCTATTTGGGAATTATTTCTTAAATACTTATTTCCAGTAATTGTGCCCAAGTCACAGCTCTTGTGACAATGTGGACTTCATTAAAGATTATTGGCTTGCTGGTAAAAAGCCAGAACAGAGATCCTCATGGCATTTCAGGTATTTAATTCCACTCACCCATCACAAACAAAAAGGCCATTTCTGCACTAGGCTTTTATAGTGCTATTATTATTTCACTTTCAACATCCTATGGAATCCTGGGGTTTGCAGTTTAGTCAGAGAGCTCTGGCCTCAGTAAACTACAAATCCCAGACTTCCACAGGATGTTGAAAGTGGAATAATAGCACAATAAGAGTGTGGTGAGGAGATGGTCTTTGTGTTTGTGATGGGTGGGTGGAATTAAATACCTGAAACGGGAAGTGTGTGCTCATGCAAACAGACTTCATGAAACCAGAAAAGAAAGACAGATGGTGCTGTTTAAGTGATGTAATCTGAAGGGTCATCTGTCCAATCATGCAACTTTACTTTTTAACCAACAGAAGTAACTTTACTTATTCTGGCAATAGAGTATTAGCAGGTACTGAGCAAACACTGTGTGTATCTTCCCTTCCTGGGCAGAAAAAATACACTCAATAGAGCATTTTTTCCCCAATAAAGCCTTTTAGCAACTACTGAGGCACTTAAATCAATTTTGTATGATTCCAATAAGGGTGGATTTCCACTATTTTGTATTGATGCAATGGTGTCATTCTATTGCACTTCCAGTACAGTAGCAGTTATGTGGTGTCAGTAGACATTATTACCCCTTCTTTCTTCCCATCCCCAACCATGGTGGGTTCATTGCACTTCCAGTATCTGGAACAAGAGAACATCATCGTGCAGCTCCCAATATGCAGAAATTGTGCAAAGTAAAAGAAAAGAATTCAGCACACGCGATAGGATTAGGCAGCATGGACAGGGAAACGAAGGTGTGGAAGGTCAATTTTGGGAACATGCATCACCAATCCAGCAGCATAGCATTATTGCAGAGACCTTGTGATACTGATTATTTCTATACCAGTAAGTTTTCATTTCCTTAAATAATTTAATTGCTGCAAGAAAACAGGCTGTTGTGATGAAGCCCTCAATCAAAACTTTTGGAATGCAAGAAACAAGTATTCAGTTATTCAATTGAATGTTTTTAACAAATCTTTGAACACAACACATCAGTCAGTAAGGGGGACAGGTTCATTAAATGAAACAAAACAGGCATAAGCTACTGAAGGAGAATTGCCAAGCATTCTCTTTAAAAAGAAAGCTGTGGCCAATTTATGTTAGTTAAGTTTCTGACAGGGTTTAGCAAGTTCATGCTGCTAAAGCAGTGTTCTGTATAATACAGGGACAGGCAGCTTCAGCTGCTCTAAGAGCCAATAATCTGCTTCTGGAATGCTCTGGGTAGTGCATAAATGGCCAAAAATGTCCCCCAAATAGAAACCAAGGGTGTTCTTTTCCAGTGTTAAATAGTGAAAAGGGAATCACAAGGGTGAATTTAAAGGTGAATCGATGCTCCTAGAGGCTTCCAAGAGATGAATGACCTTCTTTTCTCTTTTGCCAGCAAAGGGATAATAAGAGGGATGCATGCAGTCCTAGGGCCACACTTGCCCCACCCTTGGAATAGGGTTTCCAGGTGAGATACAGAGTAGGGCTCCCATACCTTTCATGGTTGTACAGAAGAAGGATCTGGCAACTCTATTTTGGTATAATGCAGGGTTACCACAAACAAAGCAATCCTTGTAAATCAATCCTAACTATATCACTGATTGTGAATCAGCCTATTATGGCCTCATCTAAAGCTGGACTGCAAGTGAGAAGGGGACTTTAAAAGAGGCTGTGCTGTCATATACAATGATTGCATACTAAGAGAGATTAGCTAACTTATACTAGGCTGATTCCATGTGATCAGTCTGCAGGCTGGAACCATGGAAACAGGATGCACACTGTATGCAACAGGATGCACACTGCAAGCAGCACACTTATAATGACAAGTTATTGAACTATACTCTAAGGCCATTTCCGCACAAGGTCAATAAATCGTAGTCACCTCAAATTCTCACCCTCCCATCTGCACATTGTACTGGTTTAGCTTCATAGTTTTCCTCATGGTTCTGCACGTTTTCAGCTCCTAGGACAGACAAGAAACCACTGTATTGTAAAACAGGAAAAACTCTGATGCAAATCTCCCAAACTGTTTCAGCTCCATTTTACCTATGTGCAGAACTGTAACATCAATTCACAGGGCAGAAGTGGCTGGCTAGGGGCATTCCCAGACTCTCATTTCCATCCCCATCTCTCTCCACTCATCAAAGGACAGGCTGCCGTCATTACTGTCTTCAGGTGTTAAACCGACAGAGGGAAGAAAGTGCTAATGGATCATTAAGAGGTCTTTTTTTTCCTTGCATCAACGAACATACATACCGCACAAACATACCAAAAGAAAAGTGTTTGAGCATGAGCGAGGAAGACACAATCTTGCTTGACGAATGAAGGTAATTGATTAGAGGAAGATCCTCAAGCAAGTTTATTTCTCTTTTGTTTCTCTTTCAGGCTGCCTTTCTTGCCAAGGAATAGCCTTTGCACTGCAGCCTTAACTTTCACTTTGCGTGGAAGCTAACTTATTTTGACAGTTTAATTTGTTTAATTTGACAGCTAATTGACAACTTAGGCCCTTTCCGCACGAGGCGAGGGAATCACGCCATGCCGTTACCTACCACTTCTTCTGGGGTCCGAAGCAATGTGGACTGTCCCTGAAGCCCTTCTGCAGGCCTCCTCGTTGGTCCAGGGTGAATTGGAGCAGTGCGAGGTCTGTAGATCTGCACTGCTCTGGCTTCCAAAATGGCGGTTTCCAGCTTCCAAAATGGCAGCTTCCGGTTGGTTGTGGGTCCCAACCAACTGCTGAAGCTCGCCACACCTAAAGCCTGCCCTCCACAGATCGCAGTCTCGCATTGGTGCGAATCTGCACAAGGGAGCAGGAACGCAATGGCACATTCCAGGAAAATAAAGACCTGTTTTTCCCGGTCTTTCAAAAACACACTGGAGGACCACTTGCAGTTGTTTTGGAGCGGACTGAGGTGCGGATCCCTGGTAAGTAGTCCGCTCCTAGTCCTCTCCAAGGTGCAGATGAGCTCTGTGAGAGGACGTACTGCCCCATTCTGATTGCCTGGTGTGGAAAAGACCTTAATTTGACAGCTTACTTTGAAAGACCAGTTTGGAGTTGTTTTGTATGGCTTTGCCCTCTTTGGATGTTGCCAGTGGATCTTTTGGATACTGATATTGATTTTCTTTTTGGACTCTAGATGCAGTTTAGCCTGGATTTTGGGGGTGTTTGCTTTTTGACCCAGCCATTTAAAATGTATTTCTTTTTCTTTAAGAAACAGACCAATCAGTGATGGTGGGGCAGGGTGAGGGAGGGGATGGGAGCGACCAGGGACTTGCTGTTGCAGATGCAGCAACCACTATTTTTTGATGTAGTACAATGTAAATGGGGGGGGGGTGCAAACAGCACAGTTTCTGAATCAGAGTATAAAAACACCACTCTTGACACATGATGAATTTCTCCTCCCCTCTCATGTGGAAATGGTCTAAGATTTAGAACACCCTCATTTATTCTCCTGTCAATATTAGTCACTTTAATAACTAATATTTCCCTTTTTCCCCTAAGTAACAGTGTGACAGATTATATCAATCCTATGACAGACTGACTTGGGAAATATGAAGAGGACTCATATTTGGGGCTTATACCAAATAGTCCTTATTTCTCTTGCCTATCAGTTTTCATTACTTTGTTGAAAGCATTTTTCAGCAACAGAAGAAATAGTTATTTCCAAGAAACAGAAGTTGGAAACTCATATAATTGTAAACATGGCATTCCCTGCATTTTTTTTATATCCACAACAGTGGGAAAAATCATTTTAGTTTAATTTAGAATTATAAACAATGCAAATTTATAATACACATAAAACGTGATTCAAATGAATAGCTGTATATTTATGCCATCAAAGAGATTTTGGGAACTTCTGATCCCAGAATATAATCATCTTTACACCCTGATAAATAGTTACATCAAGAGTTATGATTGCATCAAAGATTTATTTCACGCTTTGACAGAGGCTGACCCACTCCTAAACCCATGGCTCCATGTATATGATCTGGACCTTTCCCACGGTTCTGTGTTTCCCTGAGAAATAGATATATGTAGTCAAAGTAACTATTCTGATCATAAAGTTTCTGGATCCAGAAAGGGGTTACACAAAGCGCAATTAACTTAAGCTTTTTGTTTAACCATTGCTTTTAATCATGTTCTACCCAGTATATCACAAAACAGAATATTCTAACAGATAAGGTTAAATGAATGGTGAAATTCTATACATTGTAACTGAATCCACAGAAAGGCTAGATGAATTTTTAGCTAATGTGATGAAGTTATGTTATAGTTATATATAGATCAAAAACTTTTTTTAAAAAAGCATCATGCTACAGTCATCCTCAACTTTCATGAGGGTTAAGGGCACAGGATTCCTGCAAAAGTGGGGAAAAGGCAAATATTTAACCCCCTCAAAACAGGCATGCTACAGACTTTGCTGTTGCAAAAATCTCCAAATCATTCCCAGGCTGTCTTCGCCAGACCACTGTCACTTCTGCTGATGACACTGCAGGAGATTTTTGCAGCAGTGCCATCAATGTAATCATCCTAGGAAGTGGAGGGGAAAGGGCTTGGAGAAAAGACTTGGACACCAGCAGTGGAGACAGCTACAGACCCATGAATAATCAAATTCGTGGAAGTGAAACCTGCAGAAGTTAAGGGCCAATTGTACCATGCTTCTCAAAGATAAAAGAGAGATCAGCTAGTTTGGACTCACATAATTAGCTATGGATATGACCCCCCACCAAAAAAATTAATTTTTGTCTACCTTTGTGATCATTGTACATTCAGAATTTACTTGCTCTTGTCCTATTAGGTCAAACAGCACAAAAGGAACACTTATTAAAGAGCTTTACTTGTTGAAACTAACCAGTGTTCACCACTCCAGCCCTACTTTTGTTCATTATTTTAAAGGGCTCAGAACTAGTATTGTTGTTCCAGTATAAGTAGGCTGTTATTTACAAGAGTGGTGTGCAATACAAGTTATCCACTGGCTGACCATTAAATAATTATACATTTCAGTGCTGTTCAGTCGATGCCAAATTATCCCTGAAACAGAGCTATGGAAACTCCCAGGAGCTGTGACCAAAAAAAGTGTATGTAGGATGATCATTCTACAACATACCTTTGCATCCCAAAAATCACATTATCTTTACAGATCCCTTAGATACTTATTACATCAAGATCCCAGCAGCTTTCACCTGCATCAGTCTGACAGTGCTTCCATATGAGATTTTTGTCCTGCAATCATCTCACCACAGAATGTCATAGAAGGCCAAAACAGCAGTGTGATCTCCCATATTTGTGATTTTATAACCTTAACAATGTTTCTCACATCTCCTTCCATCTTTTTGTTATCAGAAGAAGAAAAAACTGTTGGAGTACCTCCAGATGGGAAAAAAAGCCTCTGGAAGTCCCATGGCTCACTAGAAGGAGGGAGCTGGACACATCATCATTCACTGCCCTGATCACTAGCACCACAGTACTCTGTCCTTCAGGACAGCTGCCCAAAATTTAAGATGGGTTGTGGGGACATTTGCAGTCATGGCAATGGTGCCACAATCATAAATGTGGATACCAAACACAAGGAAGGTCATTAACCAAATTTACAACATCATAACTGCCCTAATAGGATGCCAGCCAATATTTTCCTCATTCTGATTATCTCCTGGGAGCTTCCATCATTACTATTCTCATTCTCCAGGTTGCTTTAAATTAACCCAGTACTTTTCAAAATGAAATGTGTCTGTATTTGTGTGTGCTTTCCTACTTTGTCAGAAACAATAAAGATGGTTACCACCAAGTAAATACAGCTATTGTTTACTGTGCCCAAGCACACAAATTCAACCAAAATAAATCGAGGGAAAGAGGAATATTAGCACTAAAACAAAATAATCCCAGTGCTTAACTAACGTAATACTGCTAAAGCACTTTAGCACTTTGACTATAATTCCTCAGTGATAATAAAAAGGCTCAGTGGAAACTGGTGAAAATCAGTTTCTGAAATGTTGGCATGTGACTAGATCACTAAGAAGAAGGTATTTCAAAATGATATATGATGTTTCGTGATATTTCAAGAAAGAAACTGGATGAAAACCCATGAATGTCCTGGTTAAAAAAATTAATCTGAAAGTCTCAATACTTTCTGAGGTTTTTTTTACCCATCTGGAGGCATGATAGAATAGTACGGTGCTTTTTGACTGGCATGGCTAGGAATCCTTTGAAAACATCTTCTTCAGTCAAGGAACATATTTCCTTCTCTTCTTGCTCTCTCAGATAGTTACTCAGTGTTATAAGAAACTTACTTGGAAGCTCTGTTCAAGATAGTCTACCTGAATGAGGGGTGGGAAGCCAAAACGACTTTTGTTCACAGGATTTATTTTGAAAAAAATAAGTATCTTTTTTGGTTTATATTATTTGAAATATAAACAAACCAGTGTGTTGATATGAGATTGTTTAAACAAGTTGCTTCTCATGTGGCAATGAAACAATACTGGAGTATGAATTGCATCCATGAGTCCCCTCTGGTAAGAGTTGGATACAATGAGTTGTCTATCTGTGACCACACATGTGGAGAAACACTGTTGCATCACATGGAGGACATCTGGTTCTTTAAAACCCACATACAATATTTGCATAAGCACACATAGAAAAAAGCAGTAGAAAAATACACATACAAAGTTACAGAAATATATTTTCTCTTCACGGAATGTTGTGGAAGGAATTGCTGGGAAACGTACTACAGTAATGTGAAACAAAACTCAACATATGGTTTTCTACAGAAAGGGGAAAGGAAGACATGAAGCTAAGAAAACAAAGAGCTAACGTGAGAGGAAGGCTGGGGACAGCTTCACACCAGGCCAATAGACAAGAGTGCTATTGTTGGAGTTGGGTGAGCGAAGGCTTCCGATCTGTGGGCCAACAGGGCCGAAAAAGGCAACTGCGGTAGAGCAAGCCTGAATTTCAAAGATTGAATGGAAGGAACAGAATATATCTTTGACTGCAGCTTTCGAGCTGATTTTACTTATAGGACAATTTTATGGATGGCATTGGAGCAAGCCAGTGAATTCAACATGTTGCTTGACTCTTCAACTGGGAATGCAGGTAGGATGGGGTTTTCAAATGAAGAAAACCTTAATTTTTACATAAAAAAATGGAATTTAGAGACGTTGTTTAATAATGTCACCCTCCCCCTAATCCCCAGCTGATTTTGCTTCTAATTAAGCCCCACTGAACTCAAGGGTCACAATGCACACTTTGGGATTTTGATTTTCAACTCATGCACCTTCGAGAATATTCCATCTATGGTAGGGGAAGGCAACTTGAGGCACCCTAGATGTTGTTGTACTGCAACAACAAACCTATTCTAAACAGGGCACCATGCCTATATTAAGCTTTGTAGATACACTACAGAAAAGTGTCGTTTTGTGGTTTAAGTCATGTAACAAATGCACCAAAGATATATTCTATATACGTAGGAAGGGGAAATCTATTGTTACCATCATCACTTAAATAATAATTCAGTTGAATCTTCTAGTGAAAATTTATACACAAGTACCTGATTACAAAGAAAGTTAGTATAAAATAGACTGTTTTCAGTTATCATCCACAGCTGCTTTTTTCCAGCAGCCACGATAATGAAGATGGTGGGTTTATACCAGTTTTCTTTATGCAATACTGTACCTTCATACAATGTGAGTTGAGCCTTCAGTTTTAACCTATTGTGTTTAAAGGTTACATGTATTCAATATAATAAGGAATACAATCTACCTTGTCCTATCAAAATGTAATATTATGTCTCAAGTCCAGGGGAGAAATCTATTCAATTTTGCTGTCCCCTCAATCCAACATGAACACAAACATAAAAAGACAGAGGGTATTTTGTTGTTGAGGAAATGCTGAATCAAATACAGTTTTTCAATCCACATAAACAGTAACGTTTAGTAACACAGTGGTCATTGTCAATATTACACACTACATAAAGTGCATCAAAAGAGAAGAACACAGGTTACAAAGTTCTACTCAAACAGCATTCCAGACAAGGTTGACAGTCTAGCAGGAAATGACTGAGCAGTAAAATTCCAAATCTGTCCCACAGCTTCAGTGTTTCAAAGCCCTTTCTGTATTTGAAAAATGTGTTTCAGACCTCTAGTATACCCTTCTGCGTTTTGTGACTGAAAACACAGACATACTGTAATATTGTAATTTTCCAACTATTTCATGAGCCCATCCTCTTCATTATTGAATATTTATTGTTATCTAGCCAAAGTGAAAACTTAGGTCTCAGTTCAAACAGACACTATGTCCATCTCCTCCTCGTTGACCACTCCCTGCTCTTCTTGAATACTGGAGTTGTGTTAAAACCAACCAACTTTAAGGGGTGGAAATGGAAAAAGCGCTTGTGCCACAGCACAGATACTTTCTCCAGTCCATCCTCCCACAATTGGTTGGCTCCAGAGCAAATTCCCTACAGGGAGTGGTGAAAGGGAAAAGAGTGAGCAGCAGCTGTCCTCTTGTTGTCTTAAAAGGGCCACAACATTTCTCCTCCCAGGCAGTGCTCTCAGCCAATTATTTGCCTTTTGAATAAGCAAATTGGGATTTTTCCAGGAGGAGAAGGTGGGTAGGAATCATCTGGCTTCAGTGGGACTTTCCTATGGAAATCATTACTTGGAGAATATGCTCAGGACACGTGGCCTTAGAAATGCAGTCACTGGAGTATGCATAAGCAAGCTGCAGGGAGCTAGGGGGCAATTTGCCACCACCTCTGGAATCTTCTATGGGCTGTACCAACCACTCCCACCAAATGCAAAGAGATGTGACCAGCAGTCTTCTCATTTCATAACACCCTGTTTGGGGATCGTTATTTCGTTAGGACAAAGAGAAAATCCCCAAATGAGAGGCAAGGAAGAAAGCTGCATTTTGGTTTAAAGGCCATTTGCTGTTCCCGGAGGCTTCTAACAACAGCATTTTTCTTGGCTTCCCTCACTCCCTTTTTCTCTGTGTGTAACAAAACAGCAGAGAGCATCCAGGGAGACCTGAGGCCACATGTGAACAGGCCGCACTTACCCTGTATCCGTCTCATTCCTATACCAGGCTGTGTTTCTAATGCAGGCCACCTGTAATTCTAGAAAGGATGACTGCAAAATTATTAATTGTCCTATTGTAGTTTCAGGTGCTACTGCACAAGATATAAGAATGGGACAACTTGCATTGAGAAAAAGGCTGACTCATTGAAGTTACTGTGGTATAACAAAATAGAACTAAATCACGTAGTTCAGAACAGTCTTTGCCCAAGTGCAGAGAAGACAGTAGTTTCTATTCTGGAATTCTAATGAAGGAATAATAGCCAAACAGCTAGCCAACAAAGCTTCACCAGAAATCTGCTGCTTTATTTTATAGCGGATTTAAATCTTTACTGGGGGAGAAGCCCCAGAGTTCTTGTAGACAACTGTTATGCATGACTCTGTCAAAGCCCTTTCCGCTTGTCTTTAGGATCCATTTTAAACTGATCTTTCCTGACTTTTAAAAAAATGTAATTTTTCTCATAGATCCTCATTGTGTGCCATGCTTTTTCCTGTGAGTTAGGGCAAAATGATAGCAAGATTAGAATATGAGACTGATGAAACAGATGTCATATTGAGTTTAGAACTTAATCTGATTAAAGGACTCTATTACCCCTTGTAATAATACACATATAGAACAGATAAAGACCCCCAACTTGGATACCAGTCACTATAACAACAATGAAAAACCCTTCCTTATTAAACAGAAAGCACAGTAGTGTTGACCCTCGTGAATCAGTGAATAATTCACTTATAACTTTTGGGACCAATTAATAATAATAATAATAATAATAATAATAATAATAATAATAATAATAATAATAATAATAATATTTTTATCCCGCTTCTCCACATGGATTGAGGCGGCGAACAGCATAAAATACATTAAAACCTGGGGTCTGTGGAAGGGAAAAGCGAGTGTCCATACAATAATACAGCATCCATGGATACATGGAGATTTCCTGTGTTCAATAACGGTGCAGTTAAGACACTCTGCAATATAATTACCTATTCCTAGTGTCTGTTGGATTTCTCAGGGCACATCTTGCATGGGGCAAACGGTTCTTGCACAATCGTACAAAACTTCTCCATTTTCTTTTTCTTTTCTTTTTTTAAAAAAACTTCTTCATTTTCAACTGATTATCCTATTGGTGCATTGTGTCTGGGATGAAACAAGAGTTACGACTACCTTGTGAGGATAATTTAGAGAGAGAGAGAGCATGGTATAGTGGTTTGAGTGTCAGACTAGGACTCTGGAGACCAGAGTTTGAATCTCTGCTTGGCCATGGAAACCCAGGTGACCTTGGGCAAGTCACACTCTCTCAGACTCAGAAGAAGGCAAAGCCAAGAAAACCCCATGATAGGTTCACCTTTGGGTCTCTATAAGTTGGAAGCAACTTGAAGGCACACAACAATAAATATGAAGTTAATTGCTGCACAGTAAAACTCAATGTGTAAGAACTGGGTTGCAGTTTTAAGTCCTGGCATTAGAGCACATAGAAATGCTCTGTTGGTTTAAGAGGTCATTTCAAATCAGTTTGAAAAACTAAAAATGACCTGTGAAGTCAGTGAAATGTTATATATTTTTGTCTGCACTGTGTTAACCTCCCCTTCCACTGGAAAAACATAAAGAATCCAATCGTATCATTGGGTGTCCATTTGTGACCCAAGACACCTGCCACAGAGCCACAACCTATGCCTGTCAAATTATTTATACTCTTTCTAAAGACAGAGGTTTATTATCAGAGTACAAAAGTAATGTATCACAGAGATCATGGCCCCTTGGAGTGTTCCTCTGGACTGGCATCAAGCGTTAAAACGCCACCTTTGTTTCAGTCGTTGGTGTTTTATTTTTAGCCAAACATTATCTATCAGCAAGTCCAGTAGGTAACAATATAAGAAAGACATCCTAACAAGATTGCCAATACTTTCTATACTTACAAAAGTATGGGCATCTAAATGTGCCCATAGAATAACCCTCACACTTGAAAGCACAGATGTTTAGTCTGTGATGATCCTAAATTCCTCACTTGTCTCTTTTGTTCAGATTCTTTCAATTATTTTTGGATTCCCTTTCCCTAGAAAAGAAACACCTTTCATACCACTCAGCACAAGATAGTCCCCAGATATTGTCTGGACTGAACTAGTTGTACCAAATTGGTTCTCAACATTCATCATCCAGATGATCAGGAAATTATATCAAAAGTGGAAGCCTACTGTTATGGATTTGACTCATAATGAGTCATGATCTTGGGGAACAGGTCACACATAAAAACCAATGCTGCAATATTGAACAATCCCTGTAATATGGCCATGTCTTAGGCAGACATACTGTAAGAATTTAGGCTCACGACTGCAGTATATGTCACTGCATATATTAGGGAAATTTTGTTTTCCTTTGTGTTTGGACTTTAACATCCATCTGTTCAAAATACTAACACTCGTCACTGGGGCCCTTCAGGTAAAAGTTGTATCTTCAATATTTATCCTCAGTGTTTTCTATCTGGTAATCTATGAAATTCTTTGGCTAGCTTTCCATTTGAGGGACAGTACCACTTCCAGAACAAAGCTGTTAACACCTTGGATGCAGACGGATAGAGAACATGTTTTGATTATCTTCCAAAAAAGAAGAACCAGAGCCTATAATATGAATCATTCACTTTTAGGGATGCGTTTTCATTCATTCATTCCATTATAATTAGTCAGAAAGTATCCAAGGTTAGCATCAATCTAATTTCTGTCTGCTAATTGTCAGTATTTATGTGTGAGGGGAAGCTGCCAAAGACACAGATTCTTAAAAAAAAATCCCACCAGTATACTATAGGGAAAAGCCTACTCTACATGTTAACTCCAACTAACTCTAAGAATAGCAGCAATAATAGTAAGAAGTAGGAGGAGAAGTAGCAGCAGTAGCAACATAGCAGTTTCCAGTGTTCAAAGCACTTCATACGCATCTATTTGTAACTCATTGCAAGAGCACTGCATGGTAAGTCAATATTATTAATTCTCCTACTGCAATTGGCAGAAACTAAAGCTGAGAGAGAATAGCTTGCCTAAGGGCAACTAAAGAGCTCGAAATATTCAAAACAGGGATTGTATTTCTTTGGGCAAAGGGTAGCTAGTAGTAGTAGTAGTAGTAGTAGCAGCAGCAGCAGCAGCAGCATTCTTAATAGATGCTTTGTCATTTTTAATCCCCCAACAGGGATTGTGGGAGTTAAGAAGTGACCTAAGGGATCTGCTCTGCATCCTTAATCTACCAGTTCATAGCCTCAGAAAACATCACTTTTCTCACTGTATCCTGTGAATGATTTGGGCTTGATCACATGCTTGAAGCATTTGAAATAGCTACAGAGAGAGCATCAGACTGATCACACTAACATAGGTTCCGAGTGACTCTTAAGAATTTGCAATAATCTTCATTCCTGGCTCTTTTTACTCCCTTTGTAGCTGATGCCATTTTATATGGTGCAGACTTGGCTCCTGTCTATGAGCACTCTCACTCCAAATTATTTTAAAGACTCAGTTCCTGAAGAAAAGATAGCAACTTAGCAAACCATTTGTCACAGTGGAAATTATTGATCTTCTGTTGTTTTACTTATTAATCATCCCTCATAAAAACAGTCTTGATGTGCTATATGGATTTTTCAGGCTTGGGTCCAGAGTTCAATGGCAAAAATGCTCTGATTATATACATACATACATACATACATACATACATACATACATATATATATATATATCAATCATATATCTTATATATCAGATCAAAGGTAAATGTTGGGAGACTCTATAGTATCATTTGCCTCTTACAAGATCAAGTTAGCAGTGATATAACATGAAGAATCATTCGAGTAAAGTACTGCTAATGGCAACTGGATTCATCTTTTCTATCTCACCTGTCTCAATTTTTTCCAAACTCTTGAGATCTGTTATGAAAAATAACAGGTTAAAACACAAGATGGTCTAAATGCTATTGGCAAATCTATTGACTTGACTGGATTTTCCTATATGTTATCAATTCAACAGTTGGTTGAATGGGTCTACTCTGGTCAGAATTAACCAACATTATTAGCTGGTCTCTGGGAAGCTGCAGAAAAACACTCAATATTCCTAAAGGCAGTCTCCAATCAGTTTTTATTGTACATTCTTCTTCTTGCTGTTCAGAGGAGAACATAGTCTGATTTGTAAAGGGGCATCTGAGGCAATCTGAATAAACTGCATTTCAGCACTGATTACACGTTTGCCATGTTACAGGCTTGAAGATTACTTCCTAAAACATTCTCTTTGAAAACTCTGTTAGGCTAAGTCCTTGTTATATATTTTAAGCAAGCCTGCTTACTAGATTATGGAACATAAAGTTAATTATATACAAGAGGCTAGAGATCTATCTGTAACCTATAGTGTTATTAGTCCTAGCAGCTGCTAAAATGAATAGAAATTGGTTTCTTTGATATTTGAATTATAAACAGGTGATTCTTAATTTAAAATCTGTTAATTCTTATAGTAATCTTGATTTCTTTATTGTTGCCATGGCAATCAAGCCTTACTTTGTCTGCACTGATTTGCTTTCCTCTTTGTGTGCGTGTGTGTGTGTGAAAGAGACATACATTGGTTTAACGTTTCAGCTTTAATCACCCATCAGTGACCAAATGCATAATGCACAAACAATATGAAGAACCTAATTCTAATGAGTGAACAGAAAGTTCAGCAACTGAAAATTGTTATGTTAGAAACTTACTGTGAATGTCAGTTCCTGTATGCAGAGGAAGACATATCCATGTATGGAATAACTTCTGGCTAGGCAAGAGTCACATGATTGATAAATGTTTAATTCAATACCTAGGCTGTGTGGCTTCTTCCCTTAGCTCCCAATTCATCCCTGAGTCATGGTAAAGTTGGCATACAGTTGGCATAGAATGGGAAATAATAGATTTGGCATAGAATGGAAAAAGGAGCATTCTAGAATTTGGAAGCTTGGCACAAGCTACTTAGATGACTAAGTTAAGAAAAACCTGGATGGCACTATGGAGAAGGGTGTTTCAATGTTGTCTTCTCCTCATACATGAATGGACATTCACAGTAAGTTCCCAAAGTAATATTCACTATATACCACAAATGAGACATCTGATTATGGAATATAAACAAGCTAGAATAGGACATAGGAAGGGTGGTGGCTAAGATTAAATTTATGATGGAAAAATTTGTTACAGCATCCTTCTCCCTAAAGTCACTTCTGCAGAAGCATATTTATCCAATTTAGTGTCTCGTAAATCTGCCCTGCAGATTTCTTCTAGAGAAGCAGCAGGGAAGACTGCCGTGGCAGCAGCGGAATGGGTGGAATGAGCCGTCCTACTGGAGAACTTAAGAGAAGCAAAGAGACTCACAGGCAGTGTAGATACAGGTCTTAAATTTCTTGATTAGGATGGTAGCATTAACTATCCTACCCATCAAGGTAAGAAGAAAAGAAACAAACAAGGCCTCTGAATGTCTGGAGATCCTAGGATCCCTTCTAATACTGAATTTGTACCATGATTTTTCAGCTGGGATGACTGGGATAAGGATAGAAAAATTCATTATTCTCAGTCTGTATCATCTTGGGGATGTTTATCTTGGGGAGAAAACTTGGATCCCACCACAAGGTAGCAAAGTCTATGTCAATCTGCATCTTAAGAAATTGAATGAAAGAGCTCCCAGGTCTGAAACTCTCCTAGCAGATATGATAGCTAATAAAAATATCTAAATGGGCATTTTTTTTTCAGGTTACACTTACAAAAATTGTTACAGTTTAAAAGGAACGGGTTGAGAGGAGGCATCTTGGAGAATTAGATATGATTCAAGAAAGGGAAGGGGTCTTCTCCAGAGAGTGTTGGCCTCAATCCCATTTCTACAACCTGTTTCAAGAAAGTCAAGAACTCCAGTTTTCCTGTGATATACAGCTTTCCTGCAACATCAGCTACCTGGTTTCCTGGTAGTTTCACAAATATTGATGACAGGGAAATGACAAAAGAAAAGAGAGCTAATAACCCTAATAAGCCTTGGAGCCTATTATTTCATCAGTTCCTGAGTGGTCATGTTAAAGAACTTCAACGGTAGAGGCTTACAAGTAACACCCACCTCAGAGATGGACCAGCCTCTCTCTCAGAGGGTGGAGAACCACATTCAAATGGCTTCTCTTTGCCATCTCCTTTGCTGACTCCTGCTTTGGATCTGGAGTCCTGTTCACATCAAATGCTTGGGTCATTTGGTCATCTGGGCACTAGATTTGTGCCCCACATCAGGCACAAATAACATACAGCTTGTTATATAACTATAACAAATACAATCAATGTTGTGAGCCCAATGGAACTTCTGGTCAGGATGAGCAAAGGAGCATCAAGATTAATAACTTCCTCCAACTCCTCAACAATCTGATTTAAGGGACAGATGGATAACATGGGAATTGGAGAGGCAATTTTATGTGGCTTCCAAATGACTCCTAGAGGAGATTGTGAGAATCATGCGCCTGTATTGACAAAACCAATATGACAATTTGTGAAGCCTCTCAGAAGATGTTTTAGAGGACTGGGAGGTTACCTTTCCCCCTGCATCCATGCCAAGGGAAAAAAAAATAGGTATGGAAGCAAGGGAAAGCAAAAGATTGTAAAGAGGGGAAATACTTTTTTTTAAAGAAAAAGGCTAAAGATAAAGATAAGCTAAGTTGAGACATTATACAAAAGGTGAGAGAGCAAGATTGATAAGAACAGGAGGATGAGAAAAGGCCTAATCTGGACTATGGCCAGGAAAAGAAATGGAGGAGTATTCAGGGTCTAGATATTAAAGCAATCTTTTTTCAGTCATGTGACCTGTGCCTAGCATGGATGGTGACAGAAGTTAACTCACAGCCTGACATCTTCTTCACCGTGTAGATTGACTTGGAGGTTGTTGGGAAGCAAGTATTTTGAACTTTTAAAAGTACTATTTTCTATAAACATGTCAACTGATCTTAAAAATATACTGACTGCTCACTGTAAGAGACAAAAGACAAAATTATCTGTTAGCAATTTTTTTCTTTTGATGAGCTACTACTTTTACAGTACCCCTAGTTCTACCTCTGTCTGAAATATAATTTATTACATGAAAACTGGCTGATTCTTCCTGTATACATTTTTTCTGAGTGTATGTGAAAGGTAACACAATACTACTAAAGAAAAAAAATCAGAAATTATTAGAAAAATATTTGACCATCATAACCCAGAAGCACCTGTGGCACAAGAGGATGTACAGAGTCCTTTATGCTATTCCATTGCCTGTGCCCTGCAACCATCAGAATTTCTCATTCACCAGATATCTTCAGTTCAGTATCTTCATGGTTCAGGTGCTACTAGACTTTGCCTTTCATCAGTCAGCACAACATTTCTATTCTGAAGAATTAGTGGAGCAGAAATGTGTGGATGTAGATCTGTCTTTCAATCCATTCAATAAAGTGAGACACATTGCTATAAACTCCTGGTCCCAAAACTTTGGAAAAGCAGACAGAGCCCCAAGAAGTTAAGCCGAACAATGTCCAGCGTCCAGTAGACTCTTCACACACAAGAGGTCCTCCGCTGTCACCCTGCAATGACATCAAAATTATTCTACTGCCGTAGGTTAGTCCTGAAAAAAGAAAGTTGGGTGAACTGACTAGAACAGGGATTGTAATGCAGGCTGCATGCAGTCCCCACCACCACAAAATCAGCCAAAAATACTCCCTGCTGCTCAAAACCACTGAAAACAGCTTCTCAAAATCAAACAGTAAGAACTCCTTAAAAAAAAAAGCAAAAAAAAGCACCAGAAGGTAACTAGGAGTGACACAATGTCACTTCCATCTGTCTAAAAAGGTGGCCACAAAAATGTACTGTGGACCACCAAAGGAGGCCAAAAAAACATGGTATGGCCCTCTAGAGTCCAAAGCATATTTAACGGTGGATGTTAAACAGTTCATATGCGCTAGAAGAAATGGGAGATCTGTCACTAATGGGGTTTTGTCCATTCTTATCACCCAGAAATTGTTGAATCCAGACTTCTACGGTTAGCAGCTGTTAGTTATGGATTTTTTCTTACTAACCAATAACTCCATAACTGCATCCCTTTCTTGTAGTATAAGTTACATGTAGCTGTTTGGGCTTTTAAAAATGGCAGCCTTGCTTTCCAATAACAACTCCTGGTAAGTTCATTCCAAATTAGTCCTCTGGCTTCTGCATTGACATTCTGCAGCCCATTCAGGAACAGTTCAGTGCTTCAATGCAGGTGCAGAAAGGGCCCCCCCAAAAGACCTCAGAGGATGACCTACACACACACACATGCACACACATCAGATTTGTCCCAAAATGCCTTCTAGGGGTATGTGGAAGTGATTTCAACATGTTGGGAGGGATCATTTTAAGCCCAACAGCAGCCCTCTCTTTACAACAGGCCCTGAGGGCTATATGGAGCCCCTGCTTTAATATGTAGAAGAATGACTGAATGGTTTGACTATATAAATATAATACTCTCCAACATTTCACAGATCAGAACTGGGAAACTTGCCAGTAAGGAACATCAGCTGGTCAAGATATCAAAAATTATTAATAAGGAGGAGCAGACAAACTAGGCGAGACTGCTGCAGCTTGCTTTTGCCTGAGCCTGCTGGGAAAGACAAGATTTTGCCCTCCTTTCTTCCCCCATCCCAGGCTGAGTTGAGTGCAAACTATTTTTGCACTTTGAACTCAATTTCACAGCAACTGAAGTAAGCTGAGGACAAGGGGCAAACTGTGATATTTTCAAAGCAGCTGAAGTGAGACAACAGAGGATTCATTGAGACTGTCCAGGCCAATCAGGACAATTAGAGAGTATGCTTTTGAGGTCAGCCTAAAGTAGCCAGGTGGATGGAACGATGGATTTGTTTGTTTGTTTGTTTGTTTGTTTGTTTGTTTGTTCGTTTACTGGTTTGTTTGGTTTATATGCTGCATTTCTGACCAAGAAAAGCTCTTAAGGTAGCTTGCTTGAAAAGTACAAAGAGCTCTAGATGTTTAAAAATGGATTGGCAGCCCTTGCACAAAAGGAAGAGAAAGCACAGTTCAGGTAACTTCCATCCTTAACCAACCAGCGGAATCAAACAGAACACTATATGGTTCCTTGCTATTTGGTGCTTCAGACAGAACATCTGTCGATCAGAGCTGTGAATGTCTATTGCAGGAGTTAGGACTTTGGCACTCTAGAAGTTTTGGTCCATAACTCTCATAATCCATTGCTATTGATTATGCTGAATAAGGCTTCTTGGGCAGGAGGTGCCAAGCATCTGAAAGACCAATGACCCATCCCTGACTTACTGACACCAACTATTTGCCAAACAGCATATTTGAAGGTAGTGTTTTGGAGCTGAAGGAATAATGGTGGTGGTGTAATTTCTTTCCCATGTAAAGGAATGCTAATACGTGTTCACAACTCATCGTTTTTCTTTGGAAATGGTTTATTAATTAATTCAGCCTTTCTTGGAGCTGATCTAATTTTAACTGGCTTTAGAACATGCATCACCAACTGCTAGAAAGTGAGGCTTTAATGTCTTCAACCGAAAGGTTTGATACAAAGAGAAGCTGGTAAAAAATAGTGGGTGACTAACGACAATCTCACCCCCTCCTTCCCTGGGGTGCAGAGCCTGTCAGGTGATAAGCAGGAAGGAAAGTCAGATTCCTTCCATCTTTTCTGGGCATTTTTCTCTGGACTGAATCCAAATATAGGGAAGCTTTGGCAACGTAGCATAAAAAAGTAATGGTACAATGCCAGCCAAGATTCATCAACAGTACAAGGAGTTTATTTTTTCACTTCCTCAGCAAAAGACTTCATCAGTGACAGACAGCAGTAGTGTATGACCCAGACTCTTCAACAACAAGTTTCTAGTAAAGCTTTCATGTCACCGCTTAATTTTCCTGTCACAATTGCACCAAGGTTAACTACACAGAGCCTTAGAAGAGAGCAATTTTCATATCTAAAGAAACTGACAACTTGTGAGTGAAAACTCTTCCTGAAAGATATCAGTATCCATTGATCCATTAAACTATAGTTTGCAGTATTTAATTCATTCATTTACATCTGATTTTCCTCCAGCAAGGGCCCTTTTCGCACGGCAGTTTGCAAGCGAAAGGGCCCCTTGAGCATCATGTAGATGTGAGGAGCGGTCTGCATGACGCACTCCCATTTACGCGATGCTCAAGGCCCTCCTGTGCTTGCACAACGTTCACGGGCCTGGGGCGCACTCACCTGCTGTGCGGAGCCTCTGGAACCGGGCCGGTCGCACGTCCTCTCCTCAGTGCAGCCTCCAACTCCCAGACTGCACTGCGGAAGGAAGGGGCGGGGCGCAGGCAGGGCTCTTGCGCAAGCAGGAAGGAGCTGCAGAGCTGAAGCAGGAGGCTTGCGAGAGCCTGCCTGCCCAGGCTTCTCGCGTGAGGACCCCAACCCAGCAGTGTTAAAGGTAAGCTGCGGAAAGGACCAAGGTAACAGTGGACATTTACCTTAAAAGCAGCCCTGTGGAGTAAGTTAGACCAATCTTTCATCAGATTGAAAGATTCATAGGACCTTTTCACACTGCACAATTATATTGCTACGACTCTACTTTAACTGCCATGTTTCCATCCTATGGAATCCTGGAAGTGACATTTAGAATTCTCAGCTAGAGAGCTCTAGCACCTCATCAAACTACAAACTATAGGATGCCTTATAATGCAGCCATGGCAGTTAAAGTGAAATCATAGCATTATAATTGCATATTGTAAAAGAGGCCTTAGATGATAAGGGAGCTGAATCTGTTCTTGAACTCAACAAAATAAGTGCACATTAGCTTCCCATCCATTTGGGAGATCTAGCAGCTTCTAGGTTACACAGGGCTAACTGAGGCAGAGTAGTAGTAAGCTATGGTTATGATTTTATAACTCTTGTGCATATGCATCTAAGTTTTAAATGTGCACATATTTCTTTTTCAGACCAGGCTTACCATGCAAGAATCCACAGTGCCTGACTCATAGCCAGCACACAACATCCTGGCAGTGATGGTCTTCATATCAAAGTATGATTGACACTGTTGTAAGGAAATAACACGAACTTCTCCTTCCTGAAGTTTGAAAGGCACTAAACAAGGAGAAAGACACAACTTCTGTCAAAGTATACACCTGCATCAGCACTGATCATCATAGCTGTTCTTTTATACAAAGGGAAGAGATGGTTACGTCTTTCTAAATTTGAATAAAGCTTAATATCTAAAGGTGCTTAGTTGGTCAAAATCCCAGTGTATTGATTATGAACATTGGACGGTTTCAGATGACACAATAAGCCAGGGGTCAAGGAAACTGGAGCTCTGCTCCATGATTTCTTTTAATGGAGGCAGAAAGTATAGCTCATTGACCACATGGGGTCTCCAAGGCAATTTGGGGTGCCTTCAAGTGTCCCTCAGTCCCACTCCATTTTTTGAAAAGACTGTTCCTAAATTTTACTAAGCTGTCTACACCCAGACACAGCTGCCACTCTGTTTTGTTTCCTCACTACTCTCACCACCCAGATAAAGAATCTAGGTCTCAGTTTCTAATTCTTTGCCTAGCTAGCTGGTAGGGAAACAAACTGGATAGCAGTTGTGTCCATATTCAGACAACATGCAAAACAGTTTATGAAGTGAAGCACCATGTTTTGTTTAGCCATTCCCACTGCCATTCCCACTGCAAGTGGGAGCATAATTGATCAGCTGATAATAGCAATAATAATAAAATTTATTTTTATCCCGCCTCTCCCAGTGGATCGAGGCGGCATTACAAATATATATAAATACATTAAAACATTAAAATGTACCCCATCCTCCCCACCCACCAACCCAAGCTGATAAGCCAGGGTTTCCATTGTACTCCTGGTTTGTTGTGTTGTATACTTGCAACCAGTATGAGAATTACCATTTGCCCAAGAAGAACTACAAGCAAGTATATTGTCCTGTGGCTTCACATGCTTTATTATTATAAATGAGATGTATCACTGAGACCCAAATGGTGTGCCGTGACATGTTAGTGTGTTGCCTGAAGTGTGTAGGTATGTCACCTACAATCGTGGAAATGTATGTTATTCTTTATAAAGCATATATTTTTAAGAAAGGTTTTCATAAGATACGTTTTGTCCCCATACATTTTGTTATTACAATTTATGTATGTGTCTGTATCTCTTATAAGGAGTTAGTTTAACCTCCAGTTTGCTAGTAAAACTGAATTGCTGTGTTGTGAAATGATGCACATCTAAAAAGTGTATCACCAACATGAAAAGCTTGGAAAACTCTAGTGTAGTAGTTTGAGTGCTGGACTAGAACTCTGGAAGACCAGGGTTTGAATCCCAGCTCAGCAATGGAAAACCACAGGACATGATCAGCTGATAAGCCAGGGCCTCCATTGATTCTAGGCTTGGGCAAGTTATTCTCTCTGAGTCAGAGAGGAAGGCAATAGCAAAACACCTCTGAACAAATATTACCAAGAAAACTCTGCTTAGGATCACCATTAGTGATGTGAAGGCACTCAGTAACAACAATAACAACAACAGCAACATGTAATTACTATAACATATAGATGACAGAAATCATGGACTCATTTAGTCTGTAATCCCCACTTTGAAGCAAAACTTTTTGCCAGAAACACCCATGACAGTTGCTTGTTTCACTTCTTTCTAAAATTTATGAAAAAACTACACCTCTCATGGGAAATATTTGTTTCTGTTTTTTAAAAAAATTCTATCTGAGCAATGGCACTAGTACTTGGTAGGAGAGACTAGTGTGTACAGAGATTTTTTTTTTCATCTTCCCAAAAGCCAAATTTTAGTTTTGTATAAAACAAGAGTTAGCCTTAGGTAGTGGGAATTATTGTGCTAAACCATAAGAAAATCTAGCTGCATCTATGGGTTTTCTCCAAAGCACATCCTCTTTCTTTAGATTCCAAATCATATTCGGTTCTGAAGGTGAACAGATGTGTAAAGTGGGCACAAGCTGATAACTGCAGCTAAGAATTTTCTGTATGTTTTGATGATATTTCATAACATACAGCAAATTTGTTATATTATTCTTTTCTTGGATTGCCACTAAAACCAGAAAACTGAACCAAGTTGCCCCCCCCCCCGAAAAAAAAAAAAAAAACACACACACAATCCCACAGGTATATGAGAATTTGGAAAATATTCATCTTACTTTTGTTGCCCATGTGTCCCCAGCCAGTGATGTAGCAATAGGTATCTGGCTGAAGTTGCTGACCTCTCCTGGGTAGGCAAACTGGCCTTACATAGCTTGTCTCATTGATGTCTTCATTGAGTTCCACAATGCTTATATCATAATCCACTACAGCACGGTTATATCGGGGGTGCAGGATAACATTTTTGACCATGCGAGTCTGCATGAAGACTGAAGGATGGTCCAGATTGTTGATACCAAACACTACTTTCCAGACTGCAGGATTTTCCCTTCTTGATTTCAGGAAAGAAATAAGATACATGAAATTAATTCGGGTTCTACTTATTTAAAAGTAGCAAATTCTACCTTTTCATTATAAAAATGCAAAACACATGAACAGAAAGATGGAAACTGAATTCCTCCAAATACAAAAATGAACAATCTTCATTTTGATAGTTAAATGGATGAAAAGAGCAGTACTTTCACGGAAAAGTGATTAACATGTTTGACAGTGATCCTATTAAAGTATATGTTTTGAACATCATAATAAGTTGGACCCAGACTAAAAGTGCTTCCAGGGGAATCTTTTATGCCATAATCACTCCGTCTCCTTTACAAAACAAAGTATGCAGGGCACTTTCATGCTACACACTTCTAGCACCATGATTGCACTTTAAATGCCACAGTATATTCTATGGAATCCTAGGATTTGCAATTGAGCGAGAAGCATTTAAAATTTTTAGCCAGAGAACTCTAGTGTGTCATCACACTGCAAATGACAGGATCCCTTAGGATGTTACCATGACAATTAAAATAGAATCATAGTGCTATAATTGTGTAGTGTGAAAGGGCTCCAAGATGAAATAGGCTACCACTTTGAACTCTCCCATGCATTCCCAATATTCCTCCTCCTTTCTTCTTTTCATACTAAATTCATTAAAAACAAACACACACAAAAATGAATAACTGTGTAATGTCTTTTAAATGATAGCACTGGGAACTATCCATGTGGAAGTACTTGCCCATTGTTCATGTCAACATGAAAAGTTAGACACAATTGTCTTAGGTTATCTGTCTGTCTGTCTGTCTGCCACCCTTCTGCAGGTTCCAAGATAGCGTAAAACATGAATGAAAATACAGCCAAAAACCAA
Source organism: Ctenosaura bakeri (assembly GCA_948474755.1). NCBI lineage: Eukaryota > Metazoa > Chordata > Lepidosauria > Squamata > Iguanidae > Ctenosaura > Ctenosaura bakeri. Next base: position 16,033 of record CAOLHI010005844.1, on the reverse strand, counting down.
AAAATGTTGTGTTATTTTATAGCTGATATTTAATATTATAAGAACTAATTTTAAAAAAATAAGTTTTCATATTTAAATCAAACACTGAATTGAAGTCTTTAATTTTAATTAAACAAGAAAAGAGAGAGAAAGTCTTCTGCATCAACCAGTTGGTAACAAAAGCGCTTTTTACAGTAAATAAAAAAGAAATCTTTCCCTGCCTATTAGAAGAGCAGAGAGGGGGTCATTAATTCCAGTCCAAGAGCAATTAATGTAGTCTGGATCCAGTCCACTGTCTATGCAAAATAATATGCACAGATATTCTCATCAGATAATAATGTTCTAAGTGGATATATATTACATTTAATATATCTGTATGCTGCCTTTCCTTCAAGGTAACCATCTATAAAATTTGAGGGGCAGGAAATACTCAAATAAAAACGGTAGTGGATTGCTTGTCCATCCACCAGTAAACCAAACTTGGGTTTTAAAAACTGTTAAATGTTTGTTATAACATGAATGCTATTTATTATTGACTGAAATAATATGGCACGCAAAGACTGAGAATTTAAACAGCAAAGATATTTTTGTTTCCATGAATATCCCCATTGCACTATACTATGTTTTTCATCTTTCTGAGAACAAAACAAGGAAAGACTTTTTTCTTTACAAAAAAATATTAAAAGCAGGGCCAATAAAAAGTTATAATGTCAAAGTACTATAAAATAATAACAAATATATGTTGTTGTTTTAAAAAAAAAACTACACCAAGCAACACATTATAAGCACTGAATCTCAAAATAAGCAAGAACGGTACATGTTTAAGAGGTAAGAAGCATGGGAGGTTTTCATTCGAAAAGACAAATTCAACTCTGTTGATTTAGAATCAGGCAAAAGCAAGAGGAAAAAAGCAAGCAAACCGGACTATTCGATAGGCTTTACTGAGGCTCTTCTACAGCAGTCATTCTATCAGGTTTACTGGAACTGCTTCCATCCCAGCTGGTTGTTATTAAAGATGGTACCAGAATTTGGCTTTTTCCTCCTCTGTCCCTCCCCTTTTCCTTTTCCTGTCATTTCTTTTAAAAATGTATGCCAGAGGGCAAGAGCTGTATCAAGTACATAGAAGGCCAAATCTTTCTGAAGAAAAATCACATGGTTTCTGCAAAGGTGAGTATTGCCTCATTCATTTTTTAGAATAATATGATTCTATGCAGGGAAGATGAAGAAACCCAATAGACATTGTTTGGTTGGACTTTTGGTTGGATTTTTAAAAATATTTTCTTCCTTTAACATAGGTTCCTGAGTAAAATTAGCAGGCATGAGATATGAGGAAGAGGAAATTTCTCATCGATAAGAAACTGGGAAAAGCACAGGAGATAGAAGAATAAAAGGACAGTTATTTCTTTAGAGGGATGTGACAACTGGAGTTTATCCAAACATCTGTATATGGCCAAATACTTCTTAATTTGTTCAATAGCAATCTGGATTTAGGCATAGGCTGTGTGGTGGCAATATTTGCCACAAACAAACAAACAAAGGAGCAACCAAGAACTCCAAAAGGATCTCTACAAATTAGGGGAACTGGCCTCAAAACAGCAAATACAGTTCAATGTAACAAATATAAAAGAATGTATATGGGGCAACACAAATGGGATCTAAGCTGTCAGTGAGTGCGCAGGAAAGAATTCCTGGAGTAGCGATAAAATAAGAATGTCCCCCTCCCCTCACCAATGTAGCACCTGTAAAAAATATAGAAGACATCTTTGGGATCATTAGGAAATAAATTGCCAATATCGTGTAGCCTTCAAAAACTTTATGGTGTGATCACACACTGAATATCATGTTTACTTCTGGTTAATATGCTTCAAAAGGAACATTTTATTTGTGGAAAATGTACAGAAAAGGGCAATGAAGATGATCAGGGGACTATTGTGTAGCAGTGTCAATACTTGAAATGTTACAGCATTTGGTGGCAAGTTTGAAAAAAAAGATTAAATTGAGGGGTTATGGGGCATCGGTACCTGTGAAATAGGGCACCACAGGCCACATGAGACACACAAACTACGGCCATTTCCGCACTAGTCTCTTATAGTGCGATGATTCCACTTTCAACATCCTCTGGAATCCTGGGGTTTGCCCCTCCCAAAACTGCAAACCCCAGGATTCCAGAGGATGTTGAAAGTGGAATCATCACGCCATAACAGGCTAGTGCGGAAATGGCCTACATCTAACCAGTGCTGCAATTAAGATAAATGGTATGAAATTTGAGACAGATCAAAGAAAGTAATTTTTCACACAATATGTAGTTAGATTATGGAATATGTTACCAAAGGATGTACCTGTGGACACTAATCTGGATAACTTCAAAAGCAAATTAGACAAATTTATGGAGAATAAGCCCATCAATGGCTTATCCTCCATTGCTTACCCCTCTAACAACTTACTACAGTATCAAAGTCCAAGTTATATCTGTGCACCATTGATTGGCCTGTGGAAGACTCAGATGTTTTCACAAGAAGATGGGAATGTACCAAATGCTCAAGTTGTTTAGAATATCTTGAAGGGCTTTAAGCATTAAAGTCCAGCAACTGGTCCTGGACTATTTATGTTGTCTAGTCCAGCTTCCTGGTTAGGAACTAAACATGAAACATGTTTAAAAAAATAGATGTCTGATTTCTTTAAAACTTTAAGTCAATGCAATGCAATTACTTTAGCTTACAGTTGTCCAAAGCACCATTCTAAAAATCAGATCATTCTATGGAATTTTTAATGTCTTCTCATTTGTTGAATTTTCCAGTAGATTTTCCAATAGAAAATATTTGCAAATCATCAGTTTTGCACTGCTCTTCCCCTAGGGGAGTGGGCAGGAAAGATGTATGGATCCCATGGTATTGTCCAAAAGGAAATGCAACAGCAGCTCTATTCAGGCTCAGCAGATTTGGTTCTGCTTAGTGCCTGGATGGAAAAGTGCCTAAGTACTCCATGTATGCAGTTCCATCATGGAAGAAAGTATAATTCAAAGGAAATAAATAAATGCATTGAAGTTTTTGCGTATAATTACCTGATTTCTGTGGAGCTATATTTCATTTATTTATTATTTATTCTAACATGCCTTACCATACATAAGATGAAAGTGGCTTACAATCATCCTTCTCCTCCACATAATCAGCTGCATGTTTCTCAAAGACAATTACCTCTTAATGGACTAGTTGATGAACCCTGGAAATTCTCACCCCATCATGATGCCGCATGTGATAAATGCTTCTCACCACAGAATCAGAGAATGAGCCACTTGGACACAAGACACCAGAAAGGAAGAAACTCTTTTTTCTTTATTTCTTTCCAAGAAGGAAAGACAGACAGACAGACAGAAAGTGATTACAATGCATCTTCTACACTGACTTCTACACCAGCTGATGTAGTTGATCCATGAATCAGCTGAAGTCTGTATAACACCACAGTTTTTTCCAAGTATAATCCCTATGCAACTCATAAAGTAGTCTCAGTGTCACTCACCCTTCAAAGCAGTGTGCCACTGTTAAGACCCATTTCTTTGCAATGAGAACACAACCACATATATGCCCACTTGGCTCACTCTGCAGAGAGCACTGCCACGGCCACCTTCCCGGGCGACTTGTTCTGCCACCAAGGATCCTTTTGTTCATACGAGCTGCTGGCCGACGCCCACAATCTATTAAGAAAGATGCCAAACAATGTACCAAAAGACTCAATGTGCCTGAAATTTCTTGAAAGCCAGGTACAAGCTCCTAAAATATATTTTAGGTGGAAAAGAGTTGCAGAAAATGGGATACTGCATTAAATTTATGAAGCAAAACATAACATTACTGTGAGTGTGATCAAAATCAGATCCAGCATGACAGAAAGGGATTGTGGGGCTTTTCCTGACCCCCAGAGCTTCAGAATGACTCACTAATTCATCTAACTATATCACGCTCATTTTGAATGTCCTATCCTATCCACCTCACTATCCAAGGCAAAAAGGGCCACCTTGGAAACTTCCCTTCCAGCAAAATGGGACAACTCCTAGAAATCCTAGCACATATACACATGATAATCATTCTTTTTTAAAAAAAGAAAAAGCTTCTATTTGGTGCCAATTATGAAAGAGAGAAAGTCACCTTCCTCTCCCATACAATGATACCCACACAAACACACAGAGGTACAAGAAATTAGGACTTGAGTAGGTGCTGTTACAACCATTTTTCCAAAGCTTTACTGCTGGTGTGGAACAGACAAGGTGGGAGGAGCAATAAACACCGGTGCGAATTTGCACTATTGTGAACAATTTTTCCCCAAAACTTGTGGTGGAGGAGAACTAGTCAGGGAGGAAGAGGAAAAAATGAGGAAAGGAAAGAGGAGAAAGATGGGGGAGAAAAAAAGGAAAGGAAAGAAGAAAGGTGAAAGGTGAAAGAATGGCTGTTTAGTGATGTGAACATATATATGCGTGCACAACTGTGCATGTGCCAGACTGGATTTAAGCCAATCCCCTTTTAAAGGTGTCCAAAGTATAGGTTATCACCAGAAAGACTTTATGCATTGTGTGACATAGCAGTTACTCTTTTCTATCCTGAATGTACTGAATTACTGAATAACCTTGAATTGTAGCGATATGATGGGGGGGAATCCCTCTCTATATTTTCTCAATATTATCCAAACTTTTATAAACTTCTATCATGTCCTCACAGTTTTATTCTAAACAACAATAATACCAAATTGTTGTATGTTTGGAATGGTTTTGTGCTAAACTGAATATAATAGTTGTTTAATAACTTAAAATCCCCAAATAATTTAATTTCAACTTGTATAGATATTGCTCTTCTTTGGGTTGCAACCAGCTCTATGATATCCTGGCAACTGGGAACACTCTAAGCAGTATTCCTGGGTGGCCTAGTATAAGGGCATTTTGATATTGGAAGTGTTATTTTATATTTCTAATCGATCTTATCATGGAATTTAGCATTTTCATATCTGTGGACAGTGCATGAACATTTTCACTGATCTATCCAGTACGACATCAAAATCTCTTTGCAAGTGCTTACTGTGAATTCAGTCTCCACCAGTGTATGAATTAGGATTGTTTGCTCCAGTAGAAATACATTTACAACTACAGTAAACTGATTTTTACTGTTTATCCAATTTGGAAAAATCCTGTTAGGTCTCGTCACAGTCAATTTCGATTTTCACTACCTTGATCATTCAGTGGTGTTGCATCATCTAAAAATTTGGTGACCTCAATGCTCAGCCTTTGGTCCTCTAAGAGGAAATAATGGTCCCCAGTTAAGCCCTGAAGTTTAACTCATAGTATGACAGTGAGAAAATTTCAGATATTTGTGTGGATAATAAATAAATAAGGTAACAAAAGAAAAAAGATCCATAGCTTCCATTCAAATACATTTGATAATGTAAAATGATTAGTTATATCATGATATATTTATCATTTTAAAATCAACAAATAAACTGAGGCCAGGAGCATAAGCTATTTCATGAGGATTCCTATGACAGATGCTAACATGAACTCTATTTCAAATGCTGTGGTATCAGCATGTACATGGGAATCTTCTGTTTCTCAGAACTACAAAAAATCTTTAGATAAAAGCATCTTGAAGGGGGTAAACCCCAAAACAATCAACTGAGTACTAGGAATGCTCATTTGCCATGTAGTACTGACTGTGTAAGAGGGAAGGGATGGAAAACTGAGAGGGAGGTGAAATGACTATTAGTCACATTGATGAAATTTCCAGGCTTGGGGCAGCAACCCTCTCAATGATAATTGTGAGAAAGCAATAGCAGGAAAAAGCTACTGCTTTTACACCCTCTTTGTAGACTTCTTGGAGCCATCTGTTTTCCATTATGGGAAACTCAATGCCATCCTAGATCTCTGATCTGAATTAGCAAGTCTCCTCTTATATCATTACAGTATGTTTCTTTAAGTAGGCACAGGCATTCTTAGAAAGGAGTGGTGTTTATTGGTGTTCTGAAATCCACCTAGTTTCCTCCTTCACTGTTAGATGAGTTATGAATCTTACCTTCTTTGGTGCAGAGAAGCGAAACCATACTCTTGCTCTTGCATGGCCATCTAGGTGTAGAAATAGCATGTTGAAAAATAATTTGCATAGCATACATATTACTTCCACTTAATATTCATCATTTATCTATCAAGTGACCCTAAGGAGCTATCAGTGGCTTCCTTAGAAGATTAAAAAATAAACGAAAATTCTGTTTTAGAGCCACTATATTTGCATATTTTCATCCATTAGACACAACCATCCGTGCAAAGCATAGCTATAAATAGTTTTGTCCCTGTAAATGTGAATTTGGAGTCTGTTTAATCTTCCGTGGTCTTGCAAGAATTAATCCACTGTTAAAAGTATATCAAACATTATGATTTAGAGGCAAATAAATAAGAATTTGAATATTTCTGTGTAAGATATACAAAAATTCCAAGTTCCTAATACTATTATCTTAATGTCTCAGAATTTCTGCTTTGAAGAACTTGCCACATTTTAAATATTTAAAAAACAGAATTTCAATCACATTCAACACTTTAAACAATTTGTGTTACAATGGCATTTTTGGTCATAGGGTCACAGAGATGTCTTCCACATTTCTATTCAGCATTCTAACAGCAAATTCTAAATTGTTATGTTGTAGTGCTATTACTTATACATACATAAATATTGTGATTTAGTAAGAGAGGGGTCTATACTAACATTATAGATTATGACTGTACAATCCATGGGAGACCACTCTGGCTCATCTCAACATGGGTGTTTGCCATTTTTGTGCATTTGTGAGTCAACTGAGATTGCCAAAGCAGATAGTCAAGACAGTTAGCCAGAAACTGAAATTCTTTAATAAAGATCCAGAATCAATAAATTTGTGGCACACACATTGTGCAATTATAGCACACATATGTGTTTTAAATTGAAGTTATCTTGGACACTTCATGTCTGAAAGTGTTTTTCAATATGGATGTACATTCAGATCCTCCAACGTTCACAATTCAGAAAGAAGATTTATGTGTGAAGGCTATTTTCACAAGCTGATCACCCACATTACATGGATATTATTACGTACACAATAATCTCTATACAAAGGGTGATACTATAAACAGCTAGTTGTTTTTTCTTACCCAGTCACCAAATGTGCCTGTAATGTGGATATGTTTTTGCTCTCCCAGTCAGATTGTAAATTCAGCCATTTGTGATGATGTGGCTGGTCATACTCTGGGACAATTTCTGTTACAGGTGGTCCTCTGAAATAAAGACACCCAGGTTAGCTTAGTACTTAGCATTTATATAAAAATATTTATTTCAAAATCTGAAAAATTATGAGAATGTAATACTTCAGTGTGAGCTCAAAATAAACTGCCACCATTCACTGTTATTTGGTTTATGTCTAATCAAAATGATGAACCAAAATTTTCAATTTACTTCCCTATGAAAAGGGAAACAATTATTTGCAAACTCTTGCTTGGCTATATCCAGGCAGTATCCAGTCTCCCCTCTTTCTCAAGCCTGTAAATGGTCTGATAAGGGATGTGGTCTATTAGTGGCACAAAACATTCAGTCATAACTCCCAAACAAAGGTTTGTTTGAACTTAAAGGAAAGTGCGACAAGAATATAGGAACAAGAAACTAAAACAACTCTAAAGAACTCTAACCCTAACCACACTTATTTACGATCTGTAATCTTATGTGCAGAAAGAAGGATTTCTTCTCAGCATTCAAAGATAGACCAAAAAATGGCTGCCAATTAATCAGTCATGTAGGCAGAAGTACCCTTGATGGAATGATTTAAGACAAGTCAGTTGTTCTACAGATAGGAAAGTCATGTTGTTGCATAGACAGGAGGCCTGTGTTAAATTGTTCATTTTTCTTTATAAACCTCCCTTCCTCCACAAGGAAAGGGACCTCCGGGTGGTATCTACCTCTTAAAATAGCAAACACGATATAAAAATACTCATAATCACAAAATAAAAGGTATTTTTTCAGCCTTCTTAAAAATACAACATATGTAAAACACAGATACACATAATTGTTCAGACAGTTCTTAAATGGGCAATTGAATTACTCCTAGTTCTGTATATGCTGCAGGGATTTTGTCAAAGTTGGAATAGATAATATTTTATTGTATTATTACCAAGACAATCCAAGAAAAGGAATGAGAGTGGGAAATGGAAATTGTAAGCATTTTCTGTGGCAGCCCAAAGTGTAGCTCATTCTACTCTGTGTCTGTCTAATACATTACTGTTTTGTTACATCGTTAATGACCACATTCAGTGTTTTGCCTCTCCATGGGTTTATTCTTCCTGGCCATTTCTTCCTTATTATGTGTCTGTCAACCTAATTCCCACTGCCTTTATAATAAGATACTATCAGGCATATTCACAGAGTGAAGGTTTTGTTTTCCTTGAGCTAATCAAAAGAAGTATTGAGACAGAAGAATATATCAGATTGTATTAAAATCAAGTGTCTGTTTTTTAAAAAAGGACTCAGAAGGAAATTATCAGATCTGGTAAGTCTCCAAGTCAAGGTTCTGGCTCTTTTTGCCTTTGGTTAACAGCTTTCTTCTGTATTCAGCTCTCTCTTTTACAAGGTTATTCATGTAAACACCTAAGACCTAAAGCTATTAATGGGTGCTGTTGTTCACTAGACACTAAAATTTCCTTAAAAGTATTTAGTTCACTCCATACTCTCCCAACCCAGTTAATTCACACCTAGAAAGGACAATGAGATTAATTCAAAGCATGTCTTTTTAATCTTTTATAGGGCAGGTACCCAAATTGAATTTACAACAGAAAATAAACAAACAAAAAAGAGCATGTCTCATGATAAATAATTTTCATTTCACTCCAAAATACAATGTCTTTAAAATAAGAAAAAGCTCTGTGTCTACAATTTTATTGACCTCTGCCAAGTTTTCTCCTCAGTTTGGCTTAGGAAAGACCTCTAAGTGCCATTTCTGTCTGTAACTATCATGCAAAAATCATGCAAAAGTTTTCCTCATTTACTTGGGATTGTTTCCTTTTTTCAGTAAGAAATTTCCAGCAACAATTTTATTTGGAGAAAAGGTGAGATGGCTTACCATGTCCATCCAAACCAAAAATCCAAAACCATACATCCAAAACTGAAATGTTTGGAATTAAGCTTATTGTGCTGTGCAATCCAGTAACAACTGGTGCCTTCCATATCAGTGGGGTAGTCAATCCTTTTAAGGTTTTAGTCTTACCTTTAAAGGAGGTATCCAAGGTCCTGAACTCATCTGGAGGATATGGTTCAGCATCTCAGATAGCTTCTTTAAAGTTCTGACTAAAATCTGGAATTGAGTCATCACCCTGTAAGTTACTATCCTCTGCATATATACTTGGACTAACACCCACTGTGTTCAGTTGTGTGTAGTCCTAAGTAAATGTGACAGAATTACACCAGTCTGAAAATCAAGCCTTATAAGGAATGCACATACAGAGAATATGCCTGGAACTAGTCTTCAACATGACTACAAACAAGTAGCTTTCCTCTGGCTTCTAACTGAATTTTAGAGCACTTGTTTTGTATGTTCATAAATAAAGTGTATGTTAACAGGATGCTTATCTGTAAATGTGGTTCTTCAAGTGTTCCTCTGTGTCCTGACACAAATGTGGTTTGTACCTGTGCAGAGACTAAGACCAGAAAGGTCTAGAGATGAGTAGCTTGGTGGAAACCCCACCCTTTCTTTGCATCTGCATATGCTCAAGTCCACTAAAGTCACTCACTCCTCAGTTTCAAAGTCTGCTGAACATAGGAAGGATGAACTAGAGGAAAGATAGAGTGGTTTGTGTGCAGGCACAGATGACCACTCCAAGAAGCAGTTTCTGTGCCTCATACAAATGGGTGAATAAAAAGCTTATCCTTGGAGATGGGGTAGGTCACTGAAAAGAAATGACAAAACTGCACATTCAAAATAAGCATCTTTTTTTAAATCCTAGTAACTAATAGGTAATGCCTAATAAAAGTAGATGGCTGGAACCAGGTAGCTTTCTTACAAAGATCCAGCAACACCACACAGCAGAGAAGCAGAAGAGTCTATGGCTCTAGTGGCATGTCTTTTGAGACCATCAGGAATAGATCGTCTTCGAAAGTTTCTAAGCCAACTTAATAGTCTCCACTACCCACTTAGAAAGGCATTGAGCAGAAATATGAAGGTCTTTCTTGGGGCCATTATGGCAGAAGAAAAGTCTTTTAAAATGGTGAAATGATGCAGTTTGTTGAATGTAGAAAGCAAGAGCCCTGTGAATGTCCAAGGAAAGAAGCACCTTCTCTACATTTAAAGATGGATTATGATAGAAAACAGGCAAAACAATGTCCTAATTACTGTGAAAATGTGAAATAACCTTTGGTAAAAAGATGATGTCAAATAGCAAGATAACTTATCTTTGTGAAAAAAAAGAGGAAAGGTTTCTCACTCCTCAGTGCAGCCAGTTCACTCACTCTCTGTTCCAAAGTAATGGCATCCAACAAAATGACTTTAAGAGTCTGCAATGGAGGCCAAAGTTTTGAACAGCCTTGACATCAGTTGGAAAGGAACCAAAGACAATGGCCACAGTGTCACTAGAGGTTAAGATGGGCAGATATCTGTGAGCCAGGCCTTTTAGAAATCTTTTCACTATGGATTGGTAAACAGTTTCCCAGATGGTGAAGAAACAGATTAGTAAGCAATGACTGCAGTCAAGTATGCTTTCAGTGAGGAGAAGGAAAGACCTTCTGCCTGAAGATGTAAGAGAAAGTTTGAAACAGTGGAGACATCAACCAGTATTTGGGTGGTTGAACAGTCTTCTGCAAAAGTACAGAAGTGTCCGTATTTACAGGGAAATGACCTTCTTGGTAGAAATCTTCCTAGATGCTTGGGATACCTCTTACAAGTGAGAGATAAAGCAGTCTGATCTTCCAAGCTCTCAGCTGTAGTGTCCCAATGTCTAGATGAAACACATGGCCTTGCAACTGAAAGAGACATTTTGGGGATTAGGGCAGTGTGATGTAACACCTCTGGGATAGCTGAAGTAACATGGGCAGCCACAGTTGATGGGGCTGATAAGGAGTCACCAGGATCATGTCTGTGTTGTTCCTTCAAAACTTCGTTACTACCTTTGGAAGAAGTGGGAAAGAGGGGAAGATGTAAGATAGGGGGCCTATCCATTTTTGGAGGATCACATCTGCTAGTGAGTCCTTGCTGAACCTTGCCCTGAAGCAGAAGCAGCAACATTTCATGTTGGTGGGGACTATGGAGGACATTTTCCAGGTAGCAATAATCAGGTGAAAAGCCTCTGCAGAAAGTATCCACTCACGATGTAGAAAAGGTATCTGGCTTGGAGCATCTGCCAGAGTATTCATGGCACCAGCAAGATGAACAGTAACAAGATGGATCTGTCTGTCTACACATGTAAAACGCTGTGGTCATATTGTCTGAAATTACTTGGAAAAACTTGTTGATCAAGAGAGCTTCAAAGGCACAAAAAGGATTGACAAGCAGTAGGTGTGAAATTCAGACAGCCTTTAAGACAATTGGCCTTAGACTGTAAGGTCTCCAACTGGAAAATGACATGGCTGACATCTCAACTCAGCTTGGGTCTGGAAGGCAGAAGGCATTCCAGATATGAGATTTACAGGATACAACCATCAGCATAAGAAGGAGCACATATGTTGTGGTAGTGACAGATGCCTGATTTGATTATCAAAATGTAGAATGAAGAGACAGAGGAACAATAGCTATAAGGGGTAGAATCTCAGTCTAGCCAGGTAAGTTACTGATTTAGTGACAGCCATGAGGCCTAGGAGCCTTTGAATAGCCAGTGTAGTATAAGTGCAGCAATATATGAGTTGATGGACTTTGCATCTGAGAGCTTCCACCTGTCCAATGGGGAGAAAAGCTCTAGCCCTTCTTAAACTGAGAATCGTCCCTAAGAATGGTGTTCTTTGGGTGAGTTGGAGAATGGATTTTCTTCATATTCGTCCTAAGCCCCAAGTCGTGCAGCAAGGGGAGGGTGCATTGGAAGTCACAGCACAGTTTGTCTCAGGAAGATGCTGTCAATAACCAATTGTCCAGATACAGGTAAATGTGGACTCCCAAGGTTCTGAGGGATGATATCACCACCACAATACATTTTGTAAAGACTCTGGGTGATGTCAAGAGATTAAAGGAAAGTCCTTATATTGGTACAGATTTCTTATATTGGTATAGATTTCTGCCAATGGAGAATGTGAGGAACTTGTGGTGCTGAGGCTGTATCATAATATGGAAGTAAGCATCCTTTAAAGCTATCAAAGTGAACCAGTTACTGTGATGCAGAGCCTGCTAGATGGATGGGAGAGTGCTATCTTGAACTTTCAGGGATGGATGTAGTGACTGATGCCCTGATGATCCAAAATTGGCCACTTTTGGCACTGTAAAGGATATGCATCTGCACTGGTCTGGAAACTTCTCTATAGCATCCTTTTCTAATACAGTGGCAATTTGTTCTCTCAAAACTGGGAAGGTGGGGTGACCTAGAACATTCTGATGGGAGGGCAAGTTGAAAATTCTTTGGCATACCTCCAACAAACAATGGGAAACACCCAAATGTCATTGTTGATGTTCTTCCAGATGTTGAAATGGTGGTAAAATTTTGGTGACTGAGATGGCAAATGGCTGTGAAAGACAAAGAGAAGTTGTGGTAGTATCTTCGGATGAAGTCAATGCTGAGACTCAGATGACCTAGAAGTTCTTTTAGAAGATGAGAACTGGTGAAATGTAGACTGCTTATATTAATATCTCTGCAAGGAATGTGAATGCTGTGAAGAAGGACAAGAGGAACAAGGAGGAGACTTTGGTTTTTGGAAGGTTGACAAAGAAGGCCGTTTCCATTATGGTTGGTAGGAATGTGACTGTTGCTGTTGATGTTGGACCCTGAATCCCATTTTCCTGGCAGTTGTGAGACCCTTAAAGAAATGATCCATGGCTTTGCCATTTTTTTTAATTGAATAGCCCTTCTCCATCAGACAAGTTCTCCAAATGACGGTTGGTGTCAGAGATCCCAGCAGAATGGAGCCAGGTGCATCTATTGTTAAAGTTATGCGGCCAGGTCCCTGCCTAAAGGGTTAAGTGTCTTGTTCCTCTGCTGCTCTCGTAGTCATGGTAACTGGTCTGATAAGGAGTCTCTGCTATGTTTCACAGCTCCTGTGGGAAACGAATGAGTTGTTTGGGAAGCAAACTGGCCACCTGGACTTTCTCACAGTGTGCTAACTTTTACTTAGTCTTGCTCCCTGTTCCGCTTACTTATTTATTCACTGTCCTGCCAGTCTGCTTCTCTGTAATGTTGTGGAGACGCAGACAATGGATTTTACCTAGCTTTGCTTTTTCCATGTATTCAAGTTGCAATAAAGTGTAGTTTATTTTATTTTTTGGCCTCAGCTCTCATCTGTGTTGTTCTTCATCTGTTTTTGGTGCACTGGCGTTCTGTGGGTCATGCTGGCGTACAGCATGCCCCCCGGAGTCCCCCAACGTCTATGAAGGGCCAAGGCATGTCGCATAGCTTTAGCAGCACAATCTGCTGCATAGCATATCAATTGTATTTGCTGTCCAGATTGTGTGCCTCTTGCTGTAAGAGTGTAGCCACTTTTTTCTTCTCTTTAGCAAGATAGCGAATGTAAGACAGAATCTTCTCCCAGAAAAATTGTTGATAAGCAGTCATAGAAGCTGGCATGCTTGCTACTCTCACAGCTAGGATGGCAGATGAGTAAAACCAGTGTCTAGGTGACTGAGAATTCTCCTCAGATCCAGGACACTCTTTGGACTGAGGTAAATCTTGTTCTCAGCCTTAGTGTCCTCCTTTTTCTGGCTAGCATCAGCAGGAACCTAGCGCTCAGGTTCAATCATGCTGGTTTGATCTAACATCCTGTCTGGAGTAGGACAAGGAGTTTGTGCAATGTCCTCTGCTCCAGGAATGGAAGTAGTCTGATGGAATGTCTGCAGATGTATGATACCAAGGACATGTTTACCAAAGATTGGGTTAGCTGATCTGAGAAAGATGGTACTTGTAATAGCAACGACAAGCCAGGATGAGCAGAGGACATGGTGGATCAATGTTTTTTCTTTTTCTTAGATGTGTCGCTCTTCAATATTGTTGTACAGGCTGAGTAAGAGCTCTATACAAAGCTGGTTTGTCCACCACTTCAGATGGAGAGTTCAATTTGAGCTGGGAAGCCCTGTTTTGAGGGCTTGAGATGAAAATCCCAATAGAATACAGCTTTGGAACATAGGACTAAACAAGATAGAATAAGTATAAAAAATGATAGCTAGAAAGGGAGGCTTTCCTCCCAGAAGCAGAATGCATTTTGAAAAAATAGATGGAGGCCATAAAAGGAAAAGACTGGAAGGTCAGGCTAAAGCCCTGAGGCATAGAAAAAGCCTTAAAAAATGAACATAGTTGAGAAAAATAAAGGAGCAGACACAGAAAACAAATGAGAAAATAGATTAGTAAGGTACTTAACGGTGAGAAACAATTATAATATTCTTGCAGCAGACAGAGAGAAACTGAGGGGAGAGTGTTGGGAGTGGCAACCTTTGCATACCTAATTAAATGGCTAGTTTGTTTGCACGTCTATTGTAAGCATAGGGAGATAGCCTAGAAAGAACTTTCTGTTCGTTGGTTAACACTTCTTCCTCCAGCGTATACACATTCCTTTGTTTTTTAAAAGGTTATCTTGCCATTTACTCCTTTCCTTTTGTCTTCGCCCTTTGACCTGAAAGTATGCTCTGAGATTTCCTAACAAGGATTATTGTCAGCAAGCATGTGAGTGCTTAATTTTCTTCCTACCTTCTTCAAGAATTGAACCTGTATAGACTATGTACAAGATTTTATGAGTAAACTCTTTTATATTTTTAACCAAACTGTTTTTGTGTTTATTTTGGGCTAGATTAAGTGTGTTTGGGGTGATGTTAAAGAAGTGGGACTGGTAATCTGTTCAACTTCCGTTTTTGTGCTATTACTAAAATACTCTGCTGATTGAGAGTCTCATTACCAAGGTCTCTCAATATTCAAATATTTTTTTTCAATTTCCCCAACAGAGAGAAGCTTTGGCAGGCTGGAGCATGTGCAGTTATAAGGACCATGCATGGTTTTGAGGAAGCCACTCAGCTCTTAAGCTTTCTGGGTGTGGATTCTGTATAGACATAAAATCCATTTATGTGAGACACAGAGACCACGGGGAAGAATCTTTTAAACATTAGCATAAACAGGCAAAGACCTGTCAACATTTAACATATTCAGTAAGAAATGTAAGAAGTGATTTAATTTGGTTTGTTTTTATTACAGTTACTATTGTTAATATTTTTCATATTTTGAAAGCATAAGTAATATTGCACTTTTTACTCAAGTTCACTGATGTATGATCAAGTGAAGCACTAGCTGATCAAGTAGCAAATGTCAGTTTTAATCAGTATAACTAAAGCTTGATATTTGTCTTGATCCTGGTATTTGCTATTTTGAAATATTGAAAAGAAAACATTAAGAGATCTTTTGTTAATTAAAGTATTAATAATCTTGTATTTGCAATTCAAAAAGGCAACCAAGATTGAAAACAAGCCATCACACTTCATTTCACAGATCTTCACCTCTTTTCCCTCTACCTCCCTTTCACTCCTCATGCTTGAGGCAATTTCTAGAAATATGAGAATCTGTGAAATTATGAGAAAGTTCCTCCTTAGGTTTAAAAGGTGGTGGAGCACTTTGCATAATTTAATTCTATAGGCAGAGGACAAGGGTTTTTTACACATTATGCAAAACCTGCTTGAAATAAACATAAAATACCACACCAAAAAGTTATGAGAAGAATTCTGCAGAGAGTTTTAGCTGTCTATGGTGGTTTATTAATTAAATTTATTAAGAATAAAGTAGTTTAATTAATCTTTTGAGTTTGAATGTAAATATATATGCACTTTTTCCATTGGTTTTTAATCCCGTTATTGGACTATTTGCAGTTACAACATACAAATGTGAAATAAGAGCAGCTATATTAAT
>CAOLHI010005843.1:0-50986 GCA_948474755.1 Ctenosaura bakeri | reverse complement strand
CCCCAGACCCAGGTTTGGCCGCTTGTGGGGGTTTCCATAGCCTCAGTCAGGCGCAATTTTGTCTTGGTATCCAGGGGCACTTCAGTTTCTGTAGCTCCATCAGATTCTACAGATCCTTGCTCTTCTTCAGTAATCGACTGGTCCATCAATTGGTGCATTTTTTGAAAGGATTCTCGAGCTTTCTGTCAGGAACAGATTCACTCTCACACGGATCAACAAACTTAATAGAAGATTTATTGTAACATAGTAAGGGATGCTGTCTTCAGACATTAAAGCTCGAGAATGGAACGTTTTCCCCCACCTTACACTTTAACATACAGTTTCTCCTAAGATAGTTGTAAAAGAACGAACGTCATCATGCCAAACGGTTCCTTTGAAATTCCAGCCGGAAGGAATGGTTGGCGCCTGGGAATAGCTAACAGCCTACTATCACTATTTCCTCAGTCGACTGCTATCCTAAAACAATAAAGCATGGAGGACTCCCGACACTTATTGTTTATATCCCAAATTTCTTGCCACTCCTTCTCTATTTTATTTACTATCTCTTTATAGTTAAGTAAGTTAGTATCCAATCTCCACCTTTTTGCTTCTCTGTAATTCTTTTTCATAGAATCATAGAAATTCAGAGTTGGAAGAGACCACACAGGCCATCCAGTCCAACCCCCTGCCATGCAGGAACACCCTCAAATCAATCCCGACAGATGGCCATCAAGCCTCTGCTTAAAAACCTCCAAGGAAGGAGACTCCACTACACTCCGAGGCAACAGATTCCACTGCCGGACAGCCCTGATTGTCAGGAAGTTCTTCCTGAGGTTCAGGTGGAATCTCCTTTCCTGCAGCTTGAATCCATTGCTCCTTGTCCTGGTCTCTGGAGCAGCAGAAAACAAGTCCCCTCCTTCCTCTATGTGGCATCCCTTCAAATATTTAAACATGGCTATCATGTCCCCTCTTAACCTTCTCTTCCGCAGACTAAACATACCCAGCTCTCTAAGTCTATCCTCATAGGGCATGGCTTCCAGGCCTCTCACTATTTTGGTCACCCTCCTCTGGACTTGCTCCAGTTTGTCAATATCCTTCTTGAATTGGGGTGCCCAGAACTGGACACAGTATTCAAGATGGGGTCTAACCAAAGCAGAGTAGAGTGGTACCAGTACCTCCCTCGATCTAGACACAATACTCCTATTGATGCAGCCGAGAATTGCATTGACTTTCTTGGCTGCCGCATCACACTGCTGACTCATGTTCAGCTTGTGGTCTATGAAGACTCCTAGATCCCTTTCACACATACTGCTATCCAGCCACGTGTCCCCCATCCTATATTTGTGGATTCCATTATTTCTGCCTAAGTGTAGGACCTTACATTTCTCTCTGTTGAATTTCATTTTGTTCGCCCTGGCCCAGCTCTCCAATCTATCCAGGTCATTTTGAATTTTGATCCTGTCCTCTGGCGTATTAGCAACCCCTCCCAATTTGGTGTCATCTGCAAATTTGATGAGCATGCCCTCTATTCCTTCATCCAAGTCATTGATAAAAATATTGAACAGCACTGGGCCTAGGACAGAACCCTGTGGCACCCCACTAGTCACTTCTCTCCAGGATGAAAAGCAGCCATTCGTGATCACCCTTTGGGTTCAGTCGGTCAACCAATTACAAATCCAACTAACAGTAGCCCTGTCCAGCCCACATTTTACTAGCTTCGTTGCAAGAATGTCATGGGGAACTTTGTCAAAGGCCTTACTGAAATCGAGATATGCTACATCCACAGCATTCCCTTCATCTATCAAGCTAGTAACTCTATCATAAAAAGAGATAAGATTAGTCTGGCATGACTTATTTTTGAGAAATCTATGTTGACTTCTCGTGATTACCGCGTTGCTTTCTAAATGATTAGAAACTGACTGCTTAATGATGTGCTCCAGGATCTTTCCGGGTACTGATGTCAGGCTGACTGGGCGATAATTATTTGGGTCCTCTTTTTTCCCTTCTTGAAGATGGGGATAACATTTGCTCTCCTCCAATCTGCTGGAACTTCTCCTGTCCTCCAAGATTTCTCCAAAATTATAGCAAGCGGTTCTGAAATGACCTCTGCCAGCTCTTTTAATATCCTAGGATGCAATTCATCTGGCCCTGGAGACTTGAATTCATCCAATGCGGCCAGGTATTCCTGTACCACCTCTCTACTTATTATGTGCCTCGTTTCCTCTGCTTCCTCCCCTGCTCCCCAACTGCCAGGTTGAGTGCTTGTATCCTTCTGGGAAAAAACGGAGGCAAAGAAGGTATTAAGTAGCTCTGCCTTTTCTCTCCCCCCTGTGAGTAATTCGCCATCTTCTCTGCGTAGCGACCCTACTGTCTCCTTCTTTTTCCTTTTGCTGCGGACATATTTAAAAAAACCCTTTTTATTGTTTTTAATGTCTCTGGCCAGCCTAAGTTCGTTCTGTGCTTTAGCCTTTCTGACTTCCTCTCTACATCTCCTAGCTACTTGCTTAAATTCTTCTTTGGTGGTTCCCCCCTTCTTCCATTTCCTATACATGTTTCTCTTGACTCTTAGCTCAGCTGAGAGTTCTTTAGTCAACCATTCTGGTTTCTTCAGATGCCTTCCATTTTTCCTCCTTATTGGCACTGTTTTAGACTGTGCCTTCAGTATCTCCTTTTCAAGGAACTCCCATGCCTCCTGAACTCCTTTCCCTTTCACTATTCCTGACCACGGAATTCCAGCCAGCAGCTCCCTAAGTTAAAATCTTTTTAAAATCTTAAAACCCTTATCTTCTCCTTCCCACTGAATGCTAAATTCCAACAGGGCATGGTCACTCCCCCCTAAAGATCCAACCACTTCTACCTCATTTACAAGGTCATCCCTGTTGGTCAAGACCAGATCTAGAATATTTGATCCCCTTGTGGCCTCTTCCACCTTCTGGATCATGAAGTTGTCTGCAAGACAAGCAAGAAACTTGCTGGACCTTGCTGTCTTGGCAGAGTTTGACTGCCAGCATATATCCGGGTAATTGAAATCTCCTATTATTACTGTATCCCTCCTCTTTGAATGTGCAGTCATTTGGTTGAGCAAGGTGTCATCCAAGTCCTCACCCTGGGTTGGAGGTCTGTAGTAAACCCCCACCAGAATATCCCTATTGTTTCTCGCTGCCTTAATTCTTACCCAAATGCTCTCTACCTGGCTTTCTGGGTTTAAGTCCTGGATCTCTTCACAGGTGAAAACTTCCTTGACATACAAGGCTACTCCTCCTCCTTTCTTGTCTGGTCTATTTTTACAAAACAGGCTATACCCCTCTATTCCTATATTCCAGTCATGAGACTCATCCCACCAGGTCTCAGTGATGCCTATCAAATCGTATTTATTTTCTTGTACTAGGAGTACAAGCTCATCCTGCTTGTTTCCCATACTCCTTGCATTAGTGTAGAGACACTTAAGTCCCTGGGCCCTTCCTGCAAGTCCTGTACTATTGATTCTACTCCTCCCACCATTGGCCGCTTGTCCTACTTGTCCAGTATCATTTGGGCCTTTTCCCCCTGTGTTCTCTGAGTCCTTGCCCTGAATAATATTGTCTCCCTCCCCAGTGGAACTTAGTTTAAAGACCTCTTAATCTTCCTTGCAAGACTGTTTGCAAAAACATTCCTGCCTAGTTTTGTGAGGTGCACCCCATCCCTCGCCAGAAGCCCATGTTCATGGAAATTCAGGCCATGTTCCAAAAACCCAAACCGTTGTTGGCGGCACCATGTGCGGAGCCAATTGTTGACCTCTACTATTGCCCTTTCCCTACGTGCGCCGTATCCTTGAACAGGAAGGAGAGATGAAATGACCACCTGCGCACCAAGGTCCTTAAGCTTCGTCCCCATACGCTCGTAGTCCTTTGCAATGTGGTTTAAGCTGCTCCTCGCAGTGTCATTGGTTCCGACATGAACCAAAATGAGGGGCTTATAGTCAGTGGGTTTGACTAGCCTGGTTAGCCTCTCCGTTATGTGGTTGATCCTGGCCCCAGGAAGACAACAGACCTCTCGATTGAGCTTGTCCGTTTTGCAGATTGCTGTTTCAGTTCCTCTTAGCAAAGAGTCCCCAACAACCAGAACTCGCCTCTTCTGAGGCTTCCCCTGGGCTCCTCGATAAGCGTGTTTTACTAGTACTGCCTGAGCATTCTGTTGAGGCTGGGAGCGTTGATCTAGTTCCTGTTGTCGATGTTGGATTCTTTCTTGTTGACATTCTGTTCCCTCTGCGTAGTGCTCCTCTTTGTCTGTAAGTCCAAGTACATCAAAGCGATTGTGTAGGTTAAGAGTCTCTGTTACCTTTTTGGTCCTTTTACTCCTCCGTGTGACATTTGCCCAAGCCTCCGTTTCCTGGCGCAGTGTACTGGCTTCCTGATCTGACAGCTCCTCGGTGTATTTGGATTTCCGGTAGGTCTTCTCTTCCCTATCCAAAAACTCCTCCCCTTCCCTGATAAGGTGGAGATCAGAAACTCGTGCCTCCAGCTGGCGAACCTTCTCCTCCAAGAAGGTGACCAGCTTGCACTTGGTGCAGGTGTATCCGAGAACCTCTTGTGGCAAGAAAAGGAACATGCCACAACTGTTACAGGTGACTACAGCAGCTCCCTCTCCTTCCATCCTTGAAACTACAGAGAGTAGTTCAGGAGAAGCTCGAGAAAGAGTAATTGGTCTTTCTATTTGAAATTCAACTGTGTATGCTGTGTTAGCTCTATCGATTGTCAAAGGTTAAAGTTTGGACGATTGAAGTAAAGGAGTTCAAGTGCGCGCGCCGAAGGCGCTTGCCGTTGGTAGCTCCTAATAAAGCTCCTCCCCGCTAGCTGCCTCCTCCCCCTTGTTAGTCAGACCGTGTGATCAGGCAGAGCCAACAGCCAGGACAATAGCAAGCAAACAATAGCAAGCAAATAACAGCAAAAACAAGCAAGGCCCCACAAGTACAGCAAAAACAAGCAAGGCCCCACAAGCATAGCAAAAACAAGCACAGCAAAAACAAGCACAGCAAAAACAAGCCTGTAAAACACACCTGGTCTAGGATGTCTTCACAAGCCCAGCTCTCCTCTGCTCTTTCCTCTGGGAAAATGTTATAGTTATATCCAAATTCATCAAAGCATGATCTGTTACTTTTATTGTTTCAATTTCCGTATTTATTAATCTAGGTATCATATTCTTTGAAACAAAAATATAATCTATTCTTGAATAATTTTTATGAACTGATGAATAATACATATATTTCTTTTCCTCACCCTTCATTAACCTCCAAACATCTATCAGTTCATTTTTACTCACCAATTTATTTAAAATTGTTATATTATTATATCTATCTCTAATTAATGGATCCGATTTATCTTTCCACCTGTCCATCACCATATTAAAATCGCCTGCCATTATTATATAATCTCCTTTCATATTTTTAATCTTATTAAATATTTCTTCATAAAACTCTTTTTGCTTCTCATTAGGTGCATAAATATTCGCTATAACATATATTTCTCCATCTATTTCAGCTTGTATAACTACATATCTACCTTTTTCATCTAACTCTACACTTATTACAATAAAATTACATCTTTTAGAAATTATAATTGCTACTCCTCTTGATTTAGATGTACCAAATGCTTCCTCATAAGTGGCAACCCAATTCAATTTAAGTTCATTTTTTTTATCTTGTTTTCCATGTGTTTCCTGTAAAAAAATTATATCAGCCTTATCTTTTTTTAATATCGATTCTATCCTTTTTCTCTTTATTATTGACCCTAATCCTTTCACATTTAATGTTGATATTCTCAATCTATTCTCCATTTTTCATATTTCCAATCTCTTAATCCTACTCCCCGTTGGCTCTTTAGTGTAGTGCTCCCCTTCCCCTTCCCCTTCCCCCTTCCCACTCCCCTCCCCTACCTCCCCATCTATCCCTCCCCTACCCACACATACATTTATCTCCCCCTTTCCCTCCAAAGCCTTCTTGCTTTTCCAACAACCACTAATGTCTTAACCTTATTTTCATCAAGTGAAACATACCTAGCTCCCTAAGCTGCTTCTCATAGTGCAAGGTTTCCAGATCCTCCACCATTTTGGCCACCCTCCTCTGGACATGTTCCAGCCTGTCAATATCCTTGAATTGTGGTGCCCAGAAGTGGACACACTATTCCAGGTGAGATCTGACCAAAGCAGAATAAAGTGGTATTGTTACTTCCTTTGATCTCGACACTATACTCCTGTTGATGCAGCCCAAAATTGCATGGGCTTTTTTAGCTATGCATCACACTGCTGACTTGTGTTCAGCTTGTGGTTGACTAAGACTCCTAGATTCCTTTCACACATACCGTTTCCAAGCCAGGTATCACCTATCCTATATCTGTGCATTTCATTCTTTCTTCCTAAGTATAGTACCCCACGTTTCTCCCTGTTAAAATTCATTTTGTTAGTTTTGGCCCAGCTCCCTAATCCACCAAGGTCATTTTGAATTCTCATCCTGTCCTCTGGGATATTAGCTTCTTTAAGTAGGTCACAAAGGTGCTACAAAATCCCTCTGCTTACCAGGTTAACCTTAGCCAAGCATTTCTGTGCAAAATTAATATATTCTCCACATTCTACAAATATGTTACATGATGCACAAATATCTGTATTTCTGAAAATTAGTATTTGGTTTCTTTTCTTTTCTTCTTTTGGAGGTGCAAGCATCAACAGTGCAGAATCTATTTCAATCACATAAAAAAATCTTTACAACTATGATTAAAATTCTAAATAACCACTAAGTGACAATCCCATACACAATTACCTGGGAGTAAGTCCCATTGAACCTGTTGGTTTCAGTACATGTGTATAACTGTGTATAACTGCATTGCTAATTTAAATGGAATATTGCTCTGTAGGTGCAGACTTTAGTCTCCCTCCACAAAGATCAAAGATACACAAACATGTAGATTCCTCTCTCACACACACATACACACACACACACACACACACTCCTCTCTCTGACTTTCATACAGAGATAAAGTACCCACATTTTCCCACTGATATGAACACACACTTCCCTGTCTCTCTCACATTTGAGAGATCACAGAATCATAGAATCATAGAGTTGGAAGAGACCACAGAGGCCATCCAGGCCAACCCCCTGCTATGCAGGAACACTCATCAAAGCATTCCCAACAGATGGCCATCCAGCCTCTGCTTAAAAACCTCCAAAGAAGGAGAATCCACCACACTTCAAGGCAGCATATCCCACTGCTGGACAGCTCTGACTGTCAGGAAGTTCTTCCTGAGGTTCAGGTGGAATCTCCTTTCCTGCAGCTTGAATACATTGCTCCTTGTCCTGGTCTCTGGAGCAGCAGAAAACAAGCCCTCTCCTTCCTCTACGTGGCATCCCTTCAAATATTTAAACATGGCTATCATGTCCCCTCTTAACCTTCTCTTCTGCAGACTAAACATACCCAACTCCCTAAGCTATTTCTCATAGGGCATGGCTTCCAGACCTGTCATCATTTTGGTTGCCCTCCTCTAGACATACTCCAGCTTGTTGATATCCTTCTTGAATTGAGGTGCCCAGAACTGGACACAGTATTCCAAATGAGGCCTAACCAATACGGAATAGAGTGCTATCATTAACTCCCTCGTTCTAGACACCAAACTCCTACTGATGCAACCAAGAATCACGTTGGCTTTCTTGGCTGCTGCATCACACTGCTGACTCATATTCAGCTTGTGATCTAGCAAGACTTCTAGATCCCTTTCATGCATCCAGCCACATGTCCTCCATCCTATATTTGTGCATTCCATTTTTTCTGCCTAAGTGTAGGATCTTACATTTCTCTCTGTTGAAATTCATTTTGTTAGCTTTGGCCCGGCTCTCCAATCTGTCCAGGTCATTTTGAATTTTGATCTTGTCCTCTGGCATATTAGCAACCCCTCCCAATTTGGTGTCATCTGCAGATTTGATCAGCATGCCCTCCACTCCTTCATCCAAGTCACTGATGAAGATGTTGAATAGCACTGGGCCCAGAACAGAACTCTGTGGCACCCCACTAGTCAATTCTCTCCAGGATGAAAAACAGCCATTGGTGAGCACCTTTTGGGTTTAGTTGGTCAACCAATTACAAATCCACATGACAGTAGCCCGGCCCAGCCCACATTTTATATGCTTCTTTGAAGAATGTCATGGGCCTTACTGTAGTCAAGATGTGCTATGTCTACAGCATTCCCTTCATCTATCAAGCTTGTCACCCTATCATAAAAAGAGATTAAGATTAGTCTGGGACAACTTATTTCTGAGAAACTCATGTTGAATTTTAGTGATAAGATATGGCATTGTTTTCTAAGTAATTCCAAACTGATTGTTTAATGATCTGCTTTAGGATCTTTCCTGGTATTGATGTCAGACTGATCGGGCGATAATTATTTGGGTCCTCTTTTTTCCCCTTCTTGAAGATGGGGATGACATTTGCCCTCCTCCAGTCTGCTGGGACTTCTCCTGTTCTCCAAGAGTTCTCAAAGATTATTGCGAGTGGTTCAGAAATGACTTCTGTCAGTTCTTTTAATATCCTTGGATGTAATTCATTTGGCCCTGGAGACTTGAATTTATCTAGTTTAGCCAGATATTCCTGTACTACTTCTCTACTTATTCTGTGCTGCATTTCCCCCGCTTCCTCACCTGCTCCCCACCTCCCAGGTTGAATACTTCTATCCTTTTGGGAGAAAACTGAGGCAAAGAAGGTGTTGAGTAGTTCTGCCTTCTCTCCCCTCCCCCCGTTAATAATTGGCCATCTTCTCCACGCAGTGACCCTATCATTTCCTTGTTTTTCCTTTTTCTGGGGACATATCTAAAAAAGCCCTTTTTATTGTTTTCAGTGTCTCTGGAAAGCCTGAGTTCATTCTCTGCTTTAGCTTTTCTGACCTTCTCCCTACATATTCTGGTTGTTTGCTCGAATTCCTCCTTAGTGGTTTCATCATTCTTCCATTTCTGGTACATATTTCTTTTAACATTTAGCTCAGCTGAGAGTTCTTTTGTTAACCATTCCGGTTTCTTTAGACAGCTGCCATTTTTTTCTCCTTTGGCACAGTTTCAAATTGTGCCTTCAGTACCTCACTTTTAAGAAACTCCCGTCTGTCATGAACTCCTTTCCCTTTCAGTATTCTTGACTATGGAATTTCAGCCAGTAACTCCCTAAGTTTACAGAAATCAGTTTACAGAAATCAGCTTTTTTGAAGTCTAGGATGATTGTCTGGCTACACTTGGCTTCTCCTTCCCCCTGAATGACAAATTCCAAAAGAGCATGGTCACTCCCTGCTAAGGATCCCACTGCCTCCACCTCATCAACAAGGTCATCCCTGTTGGTCAGGATCAGGTCTAAAATAGTTGATCTCCTTGTCATCTCCTCCACCTTTTGGACCATGAAATCGTCTGCAAGGGAAGCAAGGAACTTGCTGGACCTTGCTGTCTTGGCAGAGTTTGACTGCCAATAAATATCAGGATAATTGAAATCTCTCATTACTACTGCATCTCTCCTTTTTGAATGCGTGGTCATCTGCTCCAGGAAGACCTCATCCAAGTCCTCAGGATGGCCTGGAGGTCTGTAGCAAACCCCCACAATCACATCCCTATTGTTTCTCGCTCTCTTAATTCTTACCCAGATGCTCTCGACTTGGCTTCCTGGTTTAAGTCATGGGTCTCTTCACAGGTGAAAACATCCTTGACATATAAGGCTATTCCTCCTCCTTTCTTGTTTGCTCTATTTCTGTGAAATAGGTTATATCCCCCTATTCCTACATTCCAATCATGAGACTCATTCCGCCAGGTTTCAGTGATGCCTATTAAATCATATTTATTTCATTGTAATAAGAGTTGGAGTTCATCTTGCTTATTTCCCATGCTCTGTGCATTAGTGTAGAGACACTTGAGACCATGTGCCTTTCCTGGAAGTCCTGTACTAAAGTTATTTCCCCTTCCACTGTTGGTCCCTAGTACTATTTGGCCTGCTCTATCTATATCATTTGGGCTGTTTTTCCCAGCACTCACTGAATCCTTGCCTTGAATAATACTGTCTCCCTCCCCAGTTGAACTCAGTTTAAAGACCTCCTGATCCATTTTGCAAAACATTCCGGCCAGTGGTTGTGAAGTGCAGGCCATCCCTTGCCCGAATACCATCTTCGTGGAAATGGAGACCATGATCCAAAAACCACTATTCTTCTCTCCCTTTGTGGACCATGTCCTTCACAGGGAGGAGAGACGAAATGATAAGCTGCGTTCCAAAGTCCTTCAGCTTCCTACCCATAAGCTCATAATCCTTCGTGATGCAGTGAAAGCTGTGCCTTGCAGTGTTGTTGGTTCCAACATGAGCCAAAAGGAGGGGGTTATGGTCAGTGGGCTTGACCAGTCTCGTTAGCACCTCCATTACGTCATTGATTTTGGCCTCAGGGAGTCAGCACACCTCATGTTGACATGTCTAGTTTGCAAATGGTCGGTTCCATTCCTCTCAGCAAGACCCAACCACTAGGACTTGTCTTCTCTAGGCTTGTTCAGAGTTACTCGATGAGCAGATTCTCTCACGTCTACCTGAACGTTCTGTTCAACCTGAGACTGTTGGTCCTGCTGCTGTTGGATTTTGTTCTGCTGGTGTTGGGGTTCCTGTTGCTGATGTTGAATTTCCTCTTGGTGATGTTCCATTACCTCTTCTTGCTATTCCAGTTTGTCGTTAATAAGATCAAGAACTTGGAAGTGATTCTGTAGCTTGAGAGTCTCCATTTGGCACTTTGCCATTCTACTTCTGCGTGTCACATTCCTCCAAGCGTCCTTCTCCTGGTTTCGTGAACCAACTTCCTCATCCGCTAGCAACTCCGTGTACTCCAACTTCAAAAAGATCCTCTCAGCCTTATCCAAGAACTGCTCACCCTCCCTAATAAAGTGAAAATTTGAAACCCAAGCCTCTCCAGCTGTTGAACCTTCTCCTCCAAGAAGGCCACCAGCTTGCATTTGCTGCAGGTGTACCCAATAATGTCTTGCAGCAGGAAAAGAAAGTTGCCACAGCCGTGGCACGTAACTGCAGCAGCTCCTTTACACTCCATACTTGATAATCTAGAGAGTTGAGTTGGAAAAAGTAAAACTGGGCTTGCCTTCAAAGTCCCCTGGTAAAACCTACATCAACACCCTTGTTTGCCAAATTCTTATTGTCAAACTATCAAGACAGAGGGTGCAATTCTATAGTGCTTATAGTTAGTTCCTCAGGGCACCAAACCTACGTGGATGTTGTGGACAGGCAGACTGACTCAGGAGGGCTTCAAGCAAGAAGCAATGAACTTAACACATTCTTTGCCTCAGTTTTTTGCCAGAAGGATACAAGCACTCAAAATGGCAGTTGGGGAGCAGGGGAGGAAGCAGAGGAAATGAGGCACATAATAGGTAGAGAGGTGGTACAGGAATACCTGGCCACATTGGATGAATTCAAGTCTCCAGGGCCAGATGAATTGCATCCTAGGATATTAAAAGAGCTGGCAGAGGTCATTTCGGAACCGCTTGCTATAATCTTTGAGAAATCTTGGAGGACAGGAGAAGTTCCAGCAGACTGGAAGGGAGCAAATGTTATCCCCATCTTCAAGAAGGGAAAAAAGAGGACCCAAACAATTATCGCTCAGTCAGCCTGACATCAGTACCCGGAAAGATCCTGGAGCACATCATTAAGCAGTCAGTTTCTAATCACTTAAAAAGCAACACGGTAATCACGAGAAGTCAACATGGATTTCTCAAAAATAAGTCATGCCAGACTAATCTTATCTCTTTTTATGATAGAGTTACTAGCTTGATAGATGAAGGGAATGCTGTGGATGTAGCATATCTCGATTTCAGTAAGGCCTTCGACAAAGTTCCCCATGACATTCTTACAAAGAAGCTAGTAAATGTGGGCTGGACAGGGCTACTGTTAGTTGGATTTGTAATTGTTTGACCGACTGAACCCAAAGGGTGATCACAAATGGCTGCTTTTCATCTTAGAGAGAAGTGATTAGCGGAGTGCCACAGGGTTCTGTCCTGGGCCCAGTGCTGTTCAATATTTTTATCAATGACTTGGATGAAGGAATAGAGGGCATGCTCATCAAATTTGCAGATGACACCAAATTGGGAGGGGTTGCTAATACGCCAGAGGACAGGATCAAAATTCAAAATGACCTGGATAAATTGGAGAGCTGGGCCAAGGCAAACAAAATGAAATTCAACAGAGAGAAGTGTAAGGTCCTACACTTGGGTAGAAATAATGGAATCCACAAATATAGGATGGGGGACACGTGGCTGGATAACAGTGCGTGTGAAAGGGATCTAGGAGTCTTCATAGACCACAAGCTGAACATGAGTCAGCAGTGTGATGCGGCAGCCAAGAAAGCCAATGCAATTCTTGGCTACATCAATAGGAGTATGGTGTTTAGATCGAGGAAGGTACTGGTACCACTCTACTCTGCTTTGGTTAGACCCCATCTTGAATACTGTGTCCAGTTCTGGGCACCCCAATTCAAGAGGGATATTGATAAGCTGGAGCAAGTCCAGAGGAGGGCGACCAAAATGGTGAGAGGCCTGGAAACCATGCCCTATGGGGCTAGACTTAGAGAGCTGGGGATGTTTAGTTTGCAGAAGAGAAGGTTAAGAGGGAACAAGATAGCCATGTTTAAATATTTGAAGGGATGCCATGTAGAAGAAGGAGAGGGCTTGTTTTCTGCTGCTCCAGAGACCAGGACAAGGAGCAATGGATTCAAGCTGCAGGAAAGGAGATTCCACCTGAACCTCAGGAAGAACTTCCTGACAGTCAGGGCTGTCCGGCAGTGGAATCTGTTGCCTCGGAGTGTAGTGGAGTCTCCTTCCTTGGAGGTTTTTAAGCAGAGGCTTGATGGCCATCTGTCGGGATTGATTTGAGGGTGTTCCTGCATGGCAGGGGGTTGGACTGGATGGCCCCTGTGGTCTCTTCCAACTCTACATTTCTATGATTCTATGATTCTTGCTAAGCTTTGATAGTGAAACTGCGCACACCTTTGGCGCACACCTCTGGGAGCAAATATAAAGAGCTGCTAACTTCTCCCCCTAGCTCATCAGCTGGAACTAACAGCTGCTAGCTCCTCTCTCTAGCTAGTCAGTTAGACTGTGTGCTCAGGAAGAGCAAACGGTCAGAGCAAACAGAGAAACAAACACAGCCCCAGAAGCCTGTGAAGAACATCCAGTCAAGGATGTCTTCTCAGACACAACTTGCCTTCTGCTCTCTCCTCTGGAAATGAACTTGAAGGCCTCTGGGAGCAAATATAAAGAGCTGCTAGCCCCTCCTCCTAGCTTGTGAGCTAGAACTATGGCTGCTAGCTCCTCCCCCTAGCTAATCAGTTAGACCATGTGCTCAGGGAGAGTACACAGCCAGAGCAAACAGAGAAATAAACAAACACAGCCCCAGAAGCCTGTGAAAAACACCCAGTCAAGGATGTCTTCTCAGACACAGCTCACCTTCCACTCTCTCCTCTAGAAATGCTAGCTAGATAAACAAAACACATTTCCCAGTTCTCTCTACCTTCCCCAACCTCTCTTTCTCTCATTCACACACATGCAGCTGAGATCCTAGATGGCAGGTATGGAATGTAAGTGGTCTACACAGTTAGTTCCATGCCTTTCTGCTCCTCCCTGTTAGCAGTCAAGCACCATGAAGCCACTGCTCTGACCATTAAATGCCCATGGAGGGGAGGGGAGGGGAGGGGCTGACTGGGCAGCCTGTGATTGTCTCTTGTCCTCCTGAAATTTGTGAGAGACAGAGGCAGCATAATGATGGCATTGTTGTTTCTCTGCCCCTCTCGCTCTTTTCTAGACTATAAAGGGGATGAGAAGCTGTAGAAATGCAGCCACTGTGGAGCAGTTTTATCATAGTTTTTAGTGATGGCTAAGTCATATCTTCATAGGCCATTCTGTACCAGGCAGCAATGAAAGATTCTGCTGGCCTCATGATGTGATTCAAATAAGCCTTTGTTTGCACTGACAAAATCCTTACATTTTCCTGAGTCCATGAAGGATATTACAATGATCATCCCCCATGCTCAGCCAGTGCATTTACTAATATTTCTTTTACTCTTTTTGTAATGCACATAAAAATCAGGAAGCAGAGTTCTTCATTCCACGGAGAAGCCAGAGGTAACCTCACTGCTCCCAGATCTTCTATCTCTGCCTCATGATTTTCCTGCTCTCAGGTTAGAAAATGCCTTTTGTACAATGTACTTTGTTGGGGGTAAATAAAAGGTTATCTACATTTATAGTCTACCAGTACGTCTGTCTGATCATTTTTTAAATGAAAATTGCCAGATATTTTGTAAATCTAATGGCTCTTAATTGCCTGTTCAAGACTAGACCAACCAAAAGTACTTTGCGTAGTAACAGGTCCAACTTACAACAACATATTGTTGGTGAGAAAATTCATCACAGTTACTGTGAAGATTGCAGCCAAGCTTAAGAGCAAGAGAGAAGCAAGAGAAACAAGGGCTTAGCCATCTTCATTACTGATTAAGTAATCCTGGTGCACTGTCCCTGAGAGCCCTAGCTGCACATTATCATTGTGACAGAGTGTTAAACTAAGACCAGGGGAACATTGGTTTACATTTCTACTTGGCCATGAGGTTGATTAGATTACATTGGGTCAGTTGAAAAACTATGTTTGGGCAGTGATATCACAATATAAAAAGCTGGGTACGGACAAAGTTTTGACCATTCATGCAACTCCTTTGTTCTTCTGTTTATTCAGTCAGACACACCACAAACTACTTTCTTGGGGGTTAGGGGCATGGAAATGGAATAACCCCATGAAAATGGAATAACCATGAATATTCTAAACTTCCAAGCTGTATTAAACACACACACCCCTGTACGGGCGGGGTGGCTGGACTTAGCTGTGCATGCTTTCCTTTGTTCATTCACTTCTGTGGGAAGGACCAAGGAAGGGAAAGGGATGGAGGTGTGGGAAGAGGGAGAAAGGGGGCCTCCATCTTTTTCCCACACAAGTGAGCAAATATACATTTGTGCCCTTCTCTTCTTTCCCCAGAAATTGGTGAATAATTAAATCCACAATTGCTTAACCCACAAATGTGGAGTGCTGACTGTTTTGGACAGAAAAGTTTTCTTTTCTGTCCAAACCAGAAAACTATTATTCAGAGGTTTGGAACAAGGTAGATAATAAGCCAGCTTCAAACTCTGGTTTAGAATTTTGGCTTACTCCAAACTGTAAACCAAACTTTCCAGTTCCACTGAAAGGGAAAACTAAATAGAAACTTTCTAATGTGTTTATTACCATTGAAAAGAAAAAGGTAGTGGAACTGGGTGTGCACCCAAAAGGCTCATTTTTATTTTGACCTTTTCAGCAGAGGTATGGTCAGCTGAATTCTCTTTATTATTATTTTTATTCCAGCAGACCTTTACAAATGAAGGTTTTTAAGGAAAGAGCTTTTAAGAGGGTCTTGTATTATTTTAAACCTGAACTGGTTTTGGCTTATTTTTATTCTTTTTATGTTTTAAATTGTTTTAATAGTTTAAGTAACCTTGAGTCCAATTCTTGGGGAAAAGATAAATATATAGTATAAATATAGAATATAAATAAAGGTCATAATCACCCTCATCATCTCTCGATCTAACCTACCATACAGGATTATCATAAGAGCAAAATGTGAATGGGAGAATATTGTATACTTTTAAAAATTCCTATGAGTAAAGAGGAAGTATACATATAATCTTATAATAATAATTCTGATGATTGACTATAATGTCTTTACATGGTGCTTTTGTAAGCAGCTGCTTCATCAGAAGGTTCCTTATACCCCATGGGAGTGATGTGGGAGATAACTGGAAAACAGGAGTCCAATATTTTCTGTTTTTTTTAGAAGTACAACACTGAGAAATCATGTTGTATGAATTGTTGTCTTCCCCTTTCTTCATTTCAGATCAGGCAGGGGATTTCCTAATCGCTGTACCTCTAATGTTGATGCTGTGGCTCAGATCAGAGGGGAAACATTCTTTTTCAAAGGTTTGTATGTGAATGGAAAGCTACCAGATTGAAAAACTGAAGAGGGCTCCTATGCTTTTTAATGGTCGTGCAGAAGCAGGATTTTCAGCAGGTGTTGCTTGTCATGCTACCAGCTAACAAGCAACACTTGCTGAAATTCCTTGCTTCTGTATAACCACTAACAGTACATGAACCCTTCCTGTTTTTTGCTCAGGCAACCCTGACTAAAAGCAGCTTGTCCTGCTGTGCTTCAGTGATACAGGAACACACACTTTGCATGTAAAAGCTTCTTGGCATCTCCAGGGAAAATTGTCTGAAACATATCAATACAGACAACGCCGAGGTAGATGGACTAAAGATCTGATTTGGTATAAAGCAGCTTCCTGCTGCAGATGATGTCATCTGTAGATACAAAAGACTCTACTACTATTTGTAGAAATGTGTTATTGAGTCTAGCTCAGTGGAGGTAAATGACTAAAATATCTAGCTGGAAGAGAGGACATGGTGAAAACTTCTGCTTAAAGATATATGTTTTAAAAATGAATCCAGCCTGTGTGCAGATTTAATTAGAAGTAAACCAGTATTACACAGGGATGCCTGTGTTACACTTCAGGATGATTTGAACAAATTCAACTTCATTGAACCAGAGTTATTCCTACTGTCAGGAACTGAATTCACATATACAAATAGAACAGTGCATAAACACTATTTATTAGGAGCATGATACATCGTGCAGGACTTCAGTGAGTGAACTGGAGGCAATTAGCAAAATACAAAACATAAAAAACAAAGAGTACATCTTTCCGCCTGCAAGGGACCTTGAAGTCTTGGTGCAGCCTGGCTGTGGTTATCAGTGCATTCCTAGCTTTTTGTTTATCTAACAGTCTCTGCTTCCCATACCTTGTTACAATCAAGCTACTACATAACTCCTACTACATATCCCATTACTAAAATATGGAGGGCTACCCAACACCTACAGCTTGGTAAATACATGATAGCACTACAACAGCTACTACAAACTGAAACACAACACACCTGTTCCAGGTCTTCCTTTTCCCTCATTTTTTCAGTGTTCTTTTCAGCTTTTCTTAAAAGGACAGTAACATATTAACAATTGATAAAAGCAAAAGTTCTCAGTTAACAGAAGCACTGCCTTGTCACGGGGACTTCTCAGGTTGGCAGCTTCTTCTCAAGTTATATTCACTTTTTTTTTTCTCTTTTCTGCTTCCCTATTTGTGGCAGGTCAGTACTTCTGGCGTTTGACCCAGAGTCGGCATCTCACCTCTCTGCGCCCAGTTTTGATTGCTGGTTTCTGGCGAGGCCTCCCTTCTACCCTCCGCAAAGTAGATGCTGTTTATGAGAGACATACAGATCATCGCATCCTCTTCTTCAGTGGTAAGCGGGCATGTGTGTCAAGTGACTATAGGAAGATGCTCAGAATTTTTGATTACAGCCACCAGAATTCACCAGCCAACACAGCCTCTTTGACTTCTTGAATTGAGATTGGAATGTTACTTTTTAAAAGTTATTTACTGTAAGTTACTTTAGAGAGAGGTCCATTGCTATTGGTTGTTATTCAGAGAGTGCCATGTTACTTATTGCTAATTAGTTCATTTTTAGTTATTTAGTTAGTTTAATTATTTAGGATTTTTTTAAAAAAAACTACACTTAAAAACACTCAAATGGCTACCCCCCCCCCATTTTAGCAGAAACAATTAAATGTTACTGACTAGGCCAAAAAATTGTGTTGATTATTACATTTTAAAAATAACAGTGTGGATGATATCAAAAAACAAACAAACAGTGGACTACATGTGCATTTATTGGTTGAACTGAATTGTTTCTGAGTGCTGGTCTATAGGTTATTGTTGTTGTACTAAGGATGCCAGACTGATGCTAGTAGTCTTGTGGGAGAGCTCTAAAGTTTGATCTGAGCTAGAAGAGAGGAGGGTGTGCTCTCTCTCTCTCTCTCTCACTCACACACACAGTCACATGTACATGTTCAATCCCTGCTGATAGGTTTACAGTTTTAAAAGATCTTCCCAATATTACTTATGTTTGTTAGACTCTGGGTATATTCCAACAATTAAAACACACTGAAATTAAACCTAAAACAATATGACTAGCATCCTGTTCAGCTGTTGTGAGATGTTAGCTGGACTTAATGTAACTGCCGAAGATTCACATTTATGGTCATCTACAAATAAACTAGAACCCAAAAACCTACCTTAGCAGCCTGGCAGCACCCTGACCAAATGTTTCCAAGGCAAACACGGCTTGCTTCTGGGCTGTATCCGGGAATGTCAGGTGTTTTGCTGGCTTTGCTCCCTTGGCTAGTGTGGGCACGTTCTGGTTCCTGTCTGAATTTGGACTAAGCAAACTGATTATTAGAGTAAAACATGCAAATCTTGAACCAACCAGAAAAATCAGAGGGGTGTCTTATAGGAAGAAAGTTTTGAAAGAGCAGAGCAAGCTCTGCGGGAGCTGAATTGAGCTTTCTGAAGATGGCTGCAATGCCTCCAGTCCGACCGGTTGGCTGAGCTCTGCAAAGCTGGGTGCTGGTCACCCTTCATTGTTCAGACAGTGGCAGGTGCTGGAGCAGCTGCAAGCAGTCAGCTTCTGTATACAGTTGGAGCAATGGATTTGACCTCCAGAGTTTGCCTCTTTTCATACTTGCCCTCTGGGGTTCTTTTCTGATCAAGACACTAATATTCTCTTCCATGTATTGGAGGTCACACTGTCTCTGCCTGGAATGGAGTTGGCTCTGACAATTTCCTTTGCTCTGAAAGCAGGAGCACCCTTTACTTGTGAAAAGATGGATTGCTGCCAATGCCTGGGCTCTGCAAGCCTCCAAGAGAACAAGACTGAGAACTTGCTAGTGCCTGCGTGTCTGCAGAGGTGTCGGAATTTTATTTTTGAATTTAAGCAGCAAATCATTGCACTTCCTGATGGGCGTATGCAAATTACTAAACATTAACAAAACAAACTTAACACTAAAAATCTCTATAATCTAAGGGACTATTTATACAAAGAAGGCATGGGAGTGTCACCGGTCACTTACCCTTCAGCAGTGCCTTGGAACTTGGATGCCTGGACTCGGGTACCTATGATCTAAAATGGTAGCATGGATGATGGGATAGAGGGTTCCTTGGTGATGTGGTACTCCAGAGCCAGGTTTGATCCATCAGATAGGTCCCACTTTAAGGAGGCCTTTCAGCTTGTGAAATGGCAGCATTGCACAGTGGTTCCCCTCCTGAGAGGTCCAGTCACCATGGAACAGACCACCAGCTCTAGGTGCATCGGGCTTAACTCTGAAGGTCTGATTCAGCTCATGAGCGCCCGGGGTTCTAACTCTTAATTGAGCCCTGGGTTTTTAGTGGTCCAGGCTGTGTCTCAACCTTTAACATTTCCCAATCCCCTTTCCCCTAGTCAACAGATCTTTTACTAGTAAAAAGGAAGAATTAAAGCTGTTAAGATCTGTTGACTAGCCCAGCAGGATTTTCAGTTCATAGAGTTCAATGTCTTTGAGTAGAAGGTGCATCTTCTTCCCTTAAGTCCTTGAGAGGAAATCTGTTCAGGGAGGTGGTTCAGAAATTTTCCACACACACCCTTGTATCCAGGAACAGTTGGGATGCTCTGGGATGCAAAAAGCGGTACCCTAGGTTCAACAGGGAGTGTCTGGATCAGTTGGCCTTCAGCCTCACCAGGTTGACATGCAGAAAGTCAGAGGGGTGAATAGTATCAAAAAGAAAGCTCTATAAAAACGCTGACATGGTCTCTCAAAGATTGAAAGGGAAATCAGATGATGAAATTCAGAAAGAATGGCAAATTGTAGGTGATTGCTGGGTGACCTTTGATAGAAGTCTATAATTCATGGTAATATGTGGAAAAATTTCATTGTGATGATTACGGCAGATATCATGAAGCAGGAATATGGTAATGGAAATGCTATGTACTAACGTGTAAAATGGCTGAAAAATGCAGTACAATGATATAACAATGTTAAGAGATTTTGGAAATGAAGTCTAGATCAGTTTGGAAGATTCAAGAAATAATTCATGTGAAATAGCAATAATAAATGGTTGTTTTAATTGTGAAACTTTAATAAAATAATATCATAAAAAAAAAAAAACTCAAGAGAAAGAGTTAATGGAAAGTCCCATCCAGCAAGGCTGCGAGGGGGGGGGCTTGCTATGCAGCAGGGCTGGCAGTTTATGGAAATCTGGCCTGTGGTAAAAGAATAGGTCTAGCCTCAGTGGACTTTGCCAATTCACTGAGGGTTCTCAATTTGGCAAGCTGGTACACCCTCCATGCAATGCAGACCACTAGCACAATTTAGAATGCCAAAATCACCAAGATGATGTGTATAATCACATTCTGGTTACTTGTGGAGACCATCCCAGTAGGTACTCCCACTATGAATGCTAAGCCAGTGGCTGTTATACATTGGGACAGGTTTGCAAATAATCTTACCATTGTGTACTACTACCAATGCAGATTTGTCACCTGCTGCTTTAATTTTCAAATCAGAGTGATTTGGGAGTTGATGTAGGATGTTACAGTTGAAGCCAAAGAATATAAGAGTGAATGATTGATATAATGAGGGAGCTATTGCTATCTTTTGTAGTTGTTACATTTCAGCACCATGGCTGTATTACATAGTGGTTAATGAAGATGGTGTTGCAGGCTGAAACAAAAGTTCTTAACTCTTTAGGTTTTTTCTCAGGGTGGAAAAAGAAAAAAACTTCCTCAGAATCTAATGTGTTGGGACAGACTGTCTCAATCAGCTGGTAGCTTATGGATCAAAAGAAATTCCTATATTTTGGATGAAACTTAAAGAGAGGTTTGTCTCAAGACTCTGCTCCAAACCATAGCTATGAAGTACTGTTAACGGGACATTGCCTTACCTCATGGGTATACAAATACTCAGGGACTGAGGAGAAAAAAACTAACTCAATAGC
This sequence comes from Ctenosaura bakeri, assembly GCA_948474755.1. NCBI lineage: Eukaryota > Metazoa > Chordata > Lepidosauria > Squamata > Iguanidae > Ctenosaura > Ctenosaura bakeri. Next base: position 30,039 of record CAOLHI010005843.1, on the reverse strand, counting down.
AAAACAAAGAGATTTGTAGCAAGAGGAGAGAGACAGCTTTTAAAAATCTAAATGTGTCTTGAACTTAGGCTTTCTGTAGGTGTTTTAAAACATTCCTCTCTTTGAGTCAAAGAAGAAAAAAAATGCAGAATCAAGAAAAAGAAAAACCATATTATGCCATGTTGCTCACATGTTTAGAAAAGGAAATCTATTCTACTTATACAAAGCAAAACAAAAACAAAAACAAACCTGTGTTTATTCATGGGATTTCCCCCCTATATTGCCTTTTTATGGAGGTTTCCAATTGGGGTTTAATTTCTCCACAGAAAGGGGAGCTGGCTTGACTTTTTCAAAAGAGTTTTGTTTCAGATCCACGCTTCATTTGTTTTCCCACCTGTGTGTTTTGGAAATTGTGTTTTCTCCCCACGCAATGTCTTTTATCAGTGTCTCTGAACTAGGGCAGAGGCTGTTGGCTATCAATGTCTCTGGCTGCAATGCCTCTCCTTGCAGGGCAGCAAGTGAGATGAAGCCTTGGACTGCCTTGGCTCCTCTCAGGATCACCAGGAGAAAAATATATTGGGCACCACTGAAATTAAACACTATTTGGTACCAGTACAGCTCTGTGAAGGGGAAGGCAATAACACTGTTTTGTGCATGCAACAATGATCTTTGAGATTTTCCTTGAAGGAAAGCCTGACTGAGTGTTCTAGTGTGTATGCTTTTGCCATACTGATCCTGCTAAGGCATTCTGATGTTTGGGGCTCCAGTCCAGAAGATTCCCTTAAGAGAGGGCATAGGGAGGAAAGACCCTCTCTGCTGAGGACCCAAGGAGCTCTTGGTCTTACCCTGTATGTTGGGGGTCCCGGGAGGGGCGCCCAAACAACCAAATAAAAACACAAGTTGGGGAAATTTAGCTTGAGCACTCTCTCGGCTAAACGAGAGGCAGGGTAACTTTAGCAAGGATCTTTTAACCCAATGTCTACGGCTTCAGGTCAGAGAGCAGGCAAGCAAGTTTAAAAGTAACAAAAATAACAGTTTTATTGAAAGATAAACAGCAAATAAAAACAACACACACACTAGCTAACTGGGAAGCAGAAATGGAGAGCTTAGGGATGGGTAATACGACACGTGGTCTCGTAGTCCTGGAGAGAAAGACGGGGTTCCAAGAAGGGAGGGAGACTCAGTTGTGGAGAACTGAGGGGAAAACTTCACTGGACAGAGCGGCAGCAAGGCGGGACGGAAGTCCAGGGTGATCCAAGGAAGTCCCAAAAGTGGGGACCTTTTATAGGGCTATGTTTACAGGCTATGTTTTGCTCAGTGAGAACAAAGGAAATTTGGAGTCGGACAAAGGAGTTGGAAAAGATCAAGTTTTGCATGATTGGTTTTGCTCTTGATAACTATAGCGTGGCTGGTGCATTAATAGCCCGATACAAAAGAGTGGCTTGGCTCTTGGCTGTGTGGCTTTGTGTAAATCCGAGCCGAGCCGAGCCGGTTTCCAGGGAGGTTTTTCCCTAAAGCAACAGAGAGGCTTAAGTTGCTTGCCTGAATGGGGTCTTGGAATGAACAGTCATTAACGGCCGTGCCTGTAAGTGCTTGTCCAGGAGACCTTTATTATTATTATTATTATTATTATTATTATTATTATTATTATTATTATTATTATTATTATTATTATTTATTTGTGTCAATGTCAGGCGGAGGCCAAGCAACGCAGAGGCGGCAACTGGATGACCGTTTAATGAGCGGACCGTAAATTAATCAAGGGTTTACAGCACCCAAAGCAAATGCAAGCAATAAAATAAATAAGGCCATAAAGCAAAAGGAGGTTACTGTCACCCAAAATGAAGGCAGAGGAACTCAGAAATATCAAGCCCTTGGACAGGAGGCAGAGTCTCAGATGAATGACAATTAGTGCCCTGTAATTTCCCACTCCCTGCGTCTGCCTTAAATAGTATTTAGCCCAGCTGAGCCTGATCAAATGTCCGTTGACCAGACTTGCAGCTGCAGGCCCTCTGATCTCAGCTGCTTCTCTAGCAGGTGTTTGGATTTACGACCTGCTACCTTTTCCAGCTGCCTCTGGAGAAATGTGGGGGGAGCGTCTGCTGCAAGTTCCGGGCTGGAATCAGAAGCAGCCGCTTCTGTCGAGCCGGGAGCATTGGACTCCTCTGCTGTAGGTACAGGGCCTGGGTCAGCTGGAGAGTTGCTGGTAAGCCCTTCCCTTGCCTCTGCAGGGGCCCCTTCTCCCTCCCAGGCCTCCTCCATGTCCCACTCAGAGTCCCCGTCTGACTTGGCAGCCCGTTCCTCCTCCTGCCCAGCCTGGCTCATGACAATTTGTATCCCGCCTCTCCATATGGATCGAGGCGGTGAACAACTTACAAATAGCATGTATTTCTATACATGCCCCCAACAAGCTGGGTACTCATTTTACCGACCTGTGGAAGGATGGAAGGCTGAGTCAACCTTGGAGCCCGGCAGGATCAAACTCACAACCTTGTGGCTTGCAGTACTGGCATTTAACCACTGCGCCACCAGGGCTCTGAAAACATGTGGAGTGGGGTGGCAGGGAAAGGCCAAATTATTTGATGTCAAAAGGACATCTAGTGCTCTCACCAGACATATCATAACCGTGATAACATTGGGAGGGGCTGAAGCTGTCTAGCAGGGCTCTTTGAAAGGAAACAACACTGAGGATTAGAAACTTGGAGGTAGCTTCTGTCTTCTATGTATCCTCTTCTTCCTGATTCTTGGTTTGTTTTCTACCCACCCTAGCTTGGTGAGAATCTCCTCTGTGCCTACTAGGCGTTACTGTCTCAGAGCTGGCTGATCTAGTGTTTATGACTTGTTCATATCTGATTGGTTGTGAATGTCTACTTTGGTTGCCTTGCATTGACATGAGAGAATTTATTAGCAGAACTGTGGGCTGCTGGTGGAACTGAGACATGTCAATACCAGTTTGTTTCAATAACTTCCAAACGTGCCTTCTTGCCTTACTATAAACAAATCGATGAGGATTGAATGCTCCTGGCAGTTCCTTTTTTTTTTAAAATCTGATTTGGGCTCTCAGAACTGTGCCAGTGCAAAGGAGTAGAAAGAGTTTCACCCTGGTTCTGACCACTGCTGGAAATGGAGTTGCCACGTTGGTACCTCCAGTTCCATCTGGCTATGCCCCAGTCAAATGTTTCTTTCCTCCCTCCTTCGAGGAGCCTGGTTCCCTGTGTTTCCTATCTTTGTGTACTGAGGATCGGGGCTGTGATTGTGCTGATCAATGGAGGCAGAGGGACCCTTGCTTTGGCTGAGACTGCAATTGGGAAAGTTGCTGTCATGCTGTCCTCTCAAACTCTTTTTGTACAGTCTTGGGACTTAAAAGGACAGTCTCTTTTGCCTTTAATCTTTGTATTAGTTCTGCAATTTTCTTATTGCGATCCTCATGGCTAATACTTTCATGTTGTTGTTTTATCTGACTAGCATGTTCCCTGGTATGTTCTTGCTCTAGGGTTGCAAGTCTACTCTTGAGTGTTTGGATTTGTACTGAGGCTTCCTCAAATGTGGCATAGACTTCCTGCACAGCAGATGAAAAAGCCAATTTGTCTGCTTGCAGGGTGCTATTTTGTGCCCTCAATTGCTCCAATTCTTGGGCCTGCCTCTTTGAGTGAGCTCTTGGATGGTGCTTGTGGTTTCACTCAGTGCCAACCAGAGCCCCCTATGGTGTCTTTAGAGGGACCAAAAAAGCAATTTACCAAAAGGTGATTTTTCTTTGCACTGAATGTGGAATGCAGCACAAAGAGTCTGCTGTTTTAAAAGACCCTTCCTTCCATGGGTTCTTACCCTTTCGGAAGACCCAGCGTTCTAACTTTCTTGCCACTTTCTCCTCCTGCATTATTTCTTTTATCTCCATTCCCACTTTTCTTAGCTCTACCTTCCTAGGCACATGTTACAGGTGGGACTGGGCTCGTAGGGACAGGGAGGACCACCAGGGTCCCTGTGGGGATTCTTAGGGAGACAAACTCTAAGGAACTCTTTTAGGAAAGGGGGGCGAGGAACCTAACTACAAGCCACCCAAGCCCTTTTGGAAACCTAAGCCCGGACTTCCTCCTTGACATTTTAGGGCAAAAGGGTAGGATAGGGATTGGATTCAGGGACTGGGAGGATTACTCCAATCCTTTGGGGTGGACCTTCACTTAGACACCCTGCCTAGAGGTGAAGGGGGGAAACAAACCCTATGGAACTTACAGTGTCGCCTGGCCAAGCAACAGGGGAAGAGGGAAAGGAACCAAACTGAATCATCCTTATAGTTTTTTTGGGTGAGGGACGCCTTCCTCCACCTTGGGGCAAACTTCCAAAACCCTAACTTACAGGATCTCCATCAGTTTTTATACTAGCTTTCTGTCACATTTTCAAAATTTACAAAAAAGGGGGGAGTGGTTGTGGGCTACCCTGGCCTATCCACTAGTGCTCATAATATCACCCTACAATAGAATTGGGGAGAGAGAGAGAGAGAGAGAGATAGTTTCCCAACCCTAGAGAAGCCCTGTGGCTCACTCACTCCAAATCACACATGCATGCTTCCTAACAACATAGGTTCCTGGCGGTTGTTCTCTAAGTCAGCACCAATTTGATCTGCATGGATCACAACTTCCACTCGGATCAGGGGTGCAGGGGTTGCCCACATTACTCCACCACTCTGTTACCCTGACTTCTGGGGGTCCCTGGGGGACACCTGGATTTGCTCCAAAAATACAAAGATTGGGGAAATTAGCAGAGCACTGCTTAGCAAAGCGGAAGGCAAGGGCAATACAACAAGATCTTGGACTCTATGTTTACAGAGTCAGACCACACAAGAACCAGGTCAAATGTCCAATTGTCATTGGCTTTATTTAGCAGATTTGGCAAAATATCCACACACACAGCAAAGCAGCCACTCACACAAGCGCACAAGGACTAATGAGTTAGAAAGATATGATGATCGGGAAAAGCGGAGGGAAAGACAGTGGTTTATACTGCACCTGATGCTGTAGACTGTGGCTTGGGAAGAAGCAAGGCGAAGGTGGCTCAGCGGGGAAAGAATGCTGAGGGCAGCTCTTGACTAGCAGAATGCCAGGGTGCTAGGCAAGTGTGGGAATTCTCCAAAGAGAGCCCCAAAAAGAGACTCAATTACAGTGCAAAGTATGCCTCAGGGGCAGACCCTTTCCCGGAATAGGACAAATGGCTGAATCATGCAGATGGACCTCATTTTGCATTTTTCACTGTTGCAGTAATTAACACGTAGTCCTCATCAAGGTGTCATTGTTGTTGATGGCCCATTGATGTGTGTATACGTGCCTTTAGAGGTTACCTTCTTGTAGACGTGACTGGGGGGTCATTGGCCAGACCTTGCTAGCTGTGCTTTGGTTTTAGACCTGGATGCCTAAATTCTTGTCCGGTGAACCTCTGGCTTAATAACTTTTAATATATTAAAATATTAATATATTAAAGGGGACTGGGTCTGCCAGCAGGGATTACATACCAATCATGTGCATTGAAACAACCAGTTGTGAAAGAATCATAAGGTGTTTCTCCAGCTGCCTGTCCTGTGCACCAGAGAGACAACTACAGATGTCCTTCCCCATTTCCCAAATGTCACGTACACTGGAAATACTTGGATTGAGACACTGCCAGGCTGTTTAGCTAGGTTTTTACATCAGATGTAAATACAATGACAGAACTTGATTGTCATAGTTACATTGACCATGCAGCACTTCTCTGCAGAATAACAACCTAGCCTTGCAAATGTTTGGAGTACAACTTCCCTTCCTCATACTGGCTAGAGCATATGGGAGTTTTATGCCAAAACATCTGACAATTGTGATGTTGAGGAAGCCTATTGTAATCACTGGACCACACTGGCACTCATACTCTTGATTAAGGTCTCTCTCCCTCTCTCTCTCTGTATGCCTTGAAATCATCTGTTGATTTATGCACGCATTGAGCAAGCCAATTTTAAATTAAGCCACTGTTCAAAAGTTGTAAAATAACTTTACTTTTTATTGCAGCCTCTGAGCTTAACAGTTTTCCAGGAAACATCTCAAATGTTTTAGCCAGATAGCAGTCATTCTCTCCCATAAAGAACAGCTATATTAATCTCCCTTAAGTGCCTAGTAAAATCTTGTATACTTGATGTAGCCTCCAGCTTAAAGCAAATTTTGATTATAATCAAAGCTTTGAAGAATTACTTTTGAAGACACAGCTCCCAGAATCCTTAGTCAGCAAGGTCACTGGCCATGTTGCCCATGAACTTCTAAGAGATGCAGTCCAAAAAGTAACTTTTCTAAGCTTCACTTGTAATAGAAAATTGCAATGCTCTAGGGTAGTTCTTTTGGAATGGTGGTGATGGTGGCCAGTTAAGAGAGCCTTTTAAAGGCAGCTACGGACACCTATAGTCTTATTCAGGAGTTACTCTGAACCTGTATAAAGAGTGGGGGGTAGTGCTGCATGGTCAGTTTGCCCCCAGTGTCCTCAGCTCCTCTGTTCCAAGATTACTATCTTCACCAATCATTTGTAAGCGAGCACAACCCTGTACTTGACTGAGAATTCTGATTAAGCAAGGATGGTAGAGACACTGGGAAAGAGGGACTGGTGACCAGGCCATGAGGAATATGATAGTTATAGGCCATTTCCACACTAGACTGTTACAGCACTATTATTCCACCTTCAACATCCTATGGAATCCTATAGAATCTGACTGGCCCCTCCCTAAACTGCAAAGTCCAGGATTCCATAGGATGTTGAAAGTGGAATAACAGTGCTATAACAGTCTAGTGCGGAAATGGTCATAGTCCAACACTTCTGATAAGTACTAGGTTGAGAAAGGCTGCTCAGTGGCAAAAAGGCAATATACCATACTGGCTTTGGCCCAAAACTTGGACATTTATATTTTTGGAATACAGTTCTCAGAATCTTCCCTCCAGAATGCTTCCAAGCTCTGGTTATGTTGGATAACATAATTCTGTGTCCACTCAACCCTGTTTCTTTTCAACACTGTTGAAGCTGCAAATAGAGCCAGTGTGGTGTAGTGGTTTGAGTGCTGGACTATGATCCTGAAGACTAAGGTTTGATTCCCTGCTTGATCATGGAAACCACTGGGTGACCTTGGGTGGATCACACACAGTCAGTGCCAGAATTCCCTAGTTTGCCTTAGGGTTGCCATAAGTCAAAAATGACTTGAAGGCACACAACAACAACAAAATTGCAAATGCTCCCTTAATTTATTTTGCCTGTACTTATGTTGGACTACAGTTCCCATCACCCACATCTACTATTGGTGGTGATGGTGGAAGTTGTAGTCCAATATGTTTGGAAGCAGTTTGGCAAAGGCTAAAGAAGCCTCTTATGGCACAATACTTCTTTAAGATGCTACAGGATTGCTGGGGAGGAGTGCTTGATTTGCTAAGGTGTCTTTAGTGATATTTCTTGTTCTCCCTCTTCCCTCTCTTCTAATCTCTCTCTGTTTAAGGGCCCCTGTACTGGGTTTTTAAGGACAATGGTGTGGAAGAGGGTTACCCACGCCCCGTCACAGACTTTGGGCTGCCACAAGGGGGCATTGATGGTGCTTTCTCATGGCCACCAGACAGGAAAACCTATTTCTTCAAGGGAGATCTTCACTGGAGCTATGATGAAGCCACAGGACACATGGAAGAAGGCTTTCCCTTTGAAAGAACACCTTGGGAGCAGTTCCCCTCATCCATAGATGCTGTACTCAGTGAAAATGATGGTGTGTTGGGCATCTGTTGGTCCTTTATTTCCTTGCAATGCTCTGAATTTTTTTCAACTCATTATCTGAAGTAGCGTGTGGCTCTGTCTAGTCCCTCCCAAACTATGAGCCACTTTCAACTTCACTGTCTATTTTAGCCTTTCTTAGTGTGTCTTGGTGGGGAAGAGGTCATAATTATAAGGAAGTAGTCTCTCCTTCTTGAACTTTCTGTTCCATCTGATGTGTGTCCCAAATATTGAGAAGTCCCATGAAAACAAATGGCCTGATTCACACATAATAGTTAACTAGGGCTGGAGAATTTGTAGCCTCCTAGATATTGTTGGAGTGCAACTTCCATTATCTAACTGTCATGAATTATGGAAGCTGCAATTCAACAATTTCTGGAAAGCTTCATGTTGCTCATCCTATGCTAAACAGTGATTCAGTGCTACATGAACAAGCCATGGCAAACCAGGGGCTTTGTATGTTCCTCCTTTTCCTGAATGACTACAAGGAGGACGAAACCAGGATTCACTTCCTGTTTCCCTAATTCCCATCTTATCTTTACATGCAGACCAGGAGCTGTCATTTAAAATAAACTCTAGTCAATCACTAAGAAAACCTTGTTTAATGAACTTTAAAGTTTAGTGTTAAACTTTCTGGTTAAATCAAGAACTTGGAAGAGTTACTTTTGGGTACTAAAATTATTAGAATCTCCCAGGCAGTATGGATAGTGGCCTTGCTGACTGGAGATCTTGAGAGTTCCTGTCCAAATAAGTAGCATTTCCAAGTTCTGGTTTAACATTGCATGGGGAAGCCGCTATTGTCCATCTGGCCATGCCCTTTAGAAAGCTGCTTCTGCTCCTACTTTCATGCTTTAGCAGAGTGGTACACAACCTTTTCAGCTCTGATCATGAGAAACAGGGTGAATGAGGTTTCTATTCATAATAGAAACATTTGAATTGCATGTATCAAGCATTTGAGCCACTTTCTCAGTTTTCCCTTGATCTTCCAAACTATTCTACAGCTTTCAGTCTGTAGTGCTGTGTCCATTTACTGCTAATGGCTATCCTTTTTCTATACACTTTTGTCTTGCTGCAGGAACACTCTATGCCTTTAAAGGCAAGGAGTACTGGAAGTTTGACCAGCACAGTCTCCAGCCCCAGGCAGGCTACCCCCGTTCCATAGCCAAGGACTGGCTGGACTGTACAGATGAACTGTACCCTTCCAGAACCATGCCTACCAGCCCTACTTCAGGAGCTAAACTTCATCCAGACTTGCGTGGTCCACAGCTAGAGGTTGAGCATTGTGCATGCTTTTGTTCTGCCTTTCGAGCACTGTCTTCAACCCTGCCTATCACTGTCCTGGTTCTACATGGATTTGCCTAGGAAAGGCAAGAAACTTGTCCTTGCTCTGTGAGCATCATTCAAGTTGCCAGCCAGAATTGCCATGCTGCTGTGGCAAGATGAAAAGGGGCAAATAGAAAAACATCCCAATAAAATGAGGTGTAATGAGCAAGTAGGATGCAGTTCCTTCAGGGTGGGACTTCTGTGCTTGGTGGGAAAGCATTCTTCAATAAGTACCCCTTTGATACAAATGAAATGGGGCAGGAAGGTACAAGCTTAAAGGATCTAGAACATCCCTCTACAATGCAAAAGACTGGGAACAGGAGTGGGAATTGTATTGTCCTCCAGATATTGTTGAACTGTAACTCCTAGCATTCCTCACCATCAGTTTTGCTGCCTAGGGAAGCTGGGAGTTGCAATTCAGTAGCTTCTTGAGGGCTGCAGAGTTCCACCCTCTAGCTTAGATGGATCCATGAGCATCTTATTTGACAGTGAGGAGGGGATCCTCCAGAAGTTTTGAACTTCAGTTTCCCAAAATACCACCCAGTATTTGAAACTGTAAGGGTTTCTGGGAGTTGAAATCCAAAAAAACTGGAGAAAGTAATTGCTGTATGGAACTTCTGCAGCACTTTTCTTGGAAGACCTCAAAGACAGCCCTTCCCCAGACAACCTTTTGAAGAGTTCCTTTTGTGTCGCAAAGGCCCTCTTAAAAGGAAAAGATGGCTAATCCTTCAACAGTTCTTTAGCCCCTAATAACTCTACACAAGCAACTGGCACCTGCAACAGTCCTGCTCTTTTAGAAACCATGAGTCACCCTAAGGAGGAGCACAATGGCAGCCTCTTTCTTGCAGTTGCTTCATCACTGCAGCTGTGCAGTGATTCAGAATCACTTGCCAGGACCTGCCTGGCTGATTGACAAAGCTTCATTGTGGCCTACAGACTATAGAGATTCTTGTTGAAAGAACTGAGGGGCCTGAAGACGGAGTGAAGCATTTAAAACACAAATCTAAGAGAGCGGAAGGGAGGGAGTCTGAATCAGCTCACCACTACTAGGCAGCTTAGATTTTTCTGTTGTTAATGGAGATTTTAATGGCAACTTGACATGTCTGTGACCCTCTTTCAAAAAGGCGACACAAATACTCTATTTAGTACTTTCCTTTCTTGGACTTGATGGGGCCTATAGCAAGGTTATGTTTTGACAGAAGCATGATATGGTCATCAAAGGCTGTGGGGATATGTTCATGAGTATTAATATTAAAAGTATGTACTTTTTTTGGTTTGTTGTGGTTTAGTATGATTAACCAGACTGTTGTGGATGTAGGTGATCACAACACCAAATACTGTTACAGAGGTGAGGGGGAAGCAAAGATCTTACAGTGGTCAGCTGCTAATAATTAAAAAGTAACAGCCAGGACTTTTTGTCAAGTTGTTTTGGGGTCATTCTGCTTCTCCTATACTTGGAAAGGTAGTGAAAAGGCAATGCACTCTTTTGCACCATCATCACATTTCTGCTTAAATGGCATTACTCCCAGTGTTTGATTTCTAACACTTGAGATATGACAATACCACCCTATTTGTTATGGCTCTGATGCTATGATTTTTTTTTAAGGGAAGGCATAAGCATGCAATTACATAATGATGCTATTATGGAACTACCAACACTCCCTACCCAGTTCATGAAGATGAATATACACCATGCCATTTTTATAATTTTTCTGTGCTTTTCATCACAAATCACAAATTACTTTGCTTTTATGTATTACTTCTAAACTTTTACATATTTATTCTTTTTTACTTTTCAAATTTTTCATTAACCTCATGGGTTTTTTGGACATTAATGCTTAATAAGATTATATCAGGATTGTCCTGGTGCATTACTTCCCCGATTTAAAAAAATATTTAAGATGATGTTTTAAAAAACCATGTCAAATAATGAAAATACCTTGGATCTTCTTGGGAATGTTTGAGAATCATAGTATCCTCCCAGCCCAACCATTGGAAGCTGTCTGGGGTTTCCTTGTGGTTGATCCCCGCAGTTAGAACAATGAAACTATAGCCCTACTGTGCCCCCAATAGCAGAACATAGGGGAACAAGTTGTTTACAACTGTAGTGGTTATTAAACCGTAGCGGGACGTTAACAGGTTGTTTCAAGTGGGAAAATAATTGATTTCCAAACAACTCAACTGTGGTACAGCACTGGGAGAGCCATAATATTGTGTAAGAAGCTCCAGGTGGATGGTAGAAACATAGTGCAATTGCAGTATAATAGTATTGTATGATAAGCTCCTTAGAATGGAGGCAGGAGAAGTGTGGTACTGCAGCCACATGAAACCTGTGTCCAACCTGTTTTTGCAGTACCTGCCTCCCAAACTGCTCTGGACAACCTCTGGCAGGGAGAAGTTGTTTTATATTTTTATCAGCTATTACATCAATTTTCTAGACAACTTTTAAAAATGTATGGAAGAAGGCAGATGTGTGTAATTGGGAGGCTATTCAGCTTCACCATTAGATAACGCAAAATAACTTCCTTAAGCAAAAGATGCTGCAGGGCAGCTGTGGCAGCCCTTCTTTTCCCTGGCCTTCTCCCATTGCAGAACAGAGCCCTAAACCAGTCTCTCCCATTTCCAGAAATGAAGTAATGTTCAACTGTGAACTCAGTCAGTTTCTGCACCTGTAATGGAAGGGCACTTGCTTGCCCTTTGCCACAGCCAAAGGTCCTGGGCTGGCCCCAACTGGGAGCTTACCTTAAGCATGAAAACAACAAATGACAGTGCTGTATTTATAGTTCCCCTTTCCTAAACACCTATATCACAAAGGAAGGAATATTTTAATACATTATACAGAATAGCTTTTCCTAAGCTGTCTCTCTCAGCTGTGTTGCCCTACCACTTAGTGTTCCTAGACAGGATCTGTCCTCTTTCACTTTCTGAACTCCAAATTGCCAGCCTTAGCCATCTCCTTTCAACACAATTATTTCCTTGCTAGTAGAGAGAGGGACTAGCAGCAAAAGCAGAATTAGGTATTTCTCTGTGCCCCCTTCTCCACTCTGCACCAACAGGACAAGAGCCAACATTGGGTGATGATAGCTGCAGCTGAAAGCTGAGGTTTGGGGGAGGAAGGAGGAAACATCTTAATCCCAGTCTGGTAACCCTACTAAAGCTCTCATCATCCTCAGTAGCCCAACTACTTTATACTAAATTAGACTATTCATCCATCTTGCACATTATTGGCTACTCTAATTGCCTGAGGATTTCCGGTCTCTAAGGCAGAGATCTTTTTGTCTCCAGCTACTGCCGTTCTGGAACTTGACACCTTCTGAATGCAAAGCAGGTGGCCTATACCTGAACTGTACCTTTTGTTCTTTGTGTCTGGAATGCAGTGAAGCTTATCAAATTAACTTCTGTAAAAAGTAGAATGTAAGATAACACAGTGGCTCCAGTTTAATAAAGCAAAATGGTCGATGCAGCCTAAGGCACATGCGCAGAATATTGTTAGGTCAGGTGTAGACTGAACTTTCACTTCCAGTTTATGAAGAATTGCTTGAAGAGAGGACTTTCACGGCCTTGGGGTAAGATTTCCACCTGGAGCCAAGATAAAGGCAATTGAGATGAAGGCATTAGTACAGACAGACACAAACCTGTTTTGTTGCTCGGGTCAGTTGGATGAAGACTAGGAGTGTCTCCAAAGTATAACCCAGGAATGTGCTAATTTTGGCTTTCCAGATGTTGTTGAACTACAGTTTCTATCATATTTCTCCACTGGATATACTAGCTAGTAGGTTACCAACAGCTGGAGGTTGTATATCCCTGTTAATAGCAACAAGACCAGGGTGAATATTTTTCTAACCTCTCACCCATTCTTAAGAAAGGTGTCAGGTATTTGGGAGCTTGCCCATCACATATTCTTCACATACACACTGCTAAGGGCTACACTGGTGCTAACTGATTTGAGAAGGCTGGAGTTGTGTTAAGTAGCACAAGGAAAAGACCAATCCAGTGATGGTAACAGAAAAGGCAAATTCCCTGGAAGGAACTGTTAGCAATGACATTGAAAACAAGAGGCATAGTATACTTTCTTGTGAGTAACAGTGCACCCTTATCTGTAATTCTGTCTAAAGTTCTGCTTTCTGCCTCTCAGTAAAGAGATTAGAGATGGAAATGGTCAACTGAGCGTGTTTGCCATGTTTTCCCTGTTAGAAAAACATATGGGCAGGGTTGAATAGATGAGCATGCCCTTCAGAAACACTGGTCCCATTTGAGATAGCAGTGTTATCAATGTGTATAATGGATCAGGCACCCTCTAGTTGAATTCATGTACACGCACAACACAGCTCTTCTGAAAAGAAAAGAGTGCTAAGCATTGTACAAGTTTCTGTTAAACAAGCATGGGGTAATATGGTGATCAATGAGCTGTGGTAGTAGAATGTGTCTGAATTACTCCTCTCTGGGGGGGGGACATTTCAGCCCCAATCCAGCTAGGTTTCTAGTTGTAAACAGCTTATAATACAATCCATGGTTGTCACAGAGGATATGAAGTCCCGAGCTGCTCCTGACAGAGTAGTCTCAGTATGAATGTTAAGTCCCCTGGCCCAACAAGACAGGACTCCCCACTCCCACCGCAAAGGGAAAGAGATTTCCGATCAGTGGGTTGGGACACCAATAGAATTACTATTCTGTACCAGCCATGCATCTGCAAATGTATAACTAAGCAGATCATGGGAGCTGATTACAGGGACAGAATCATGAGGAGGCACTGCAACTCTGCCTCCTAGCCCACTGGATTTTCCCTGCTACTGCACGGAAACCCCAGGGGGACAGAACAGGGAAAGGCTAAGCTTCCCTCTCCTGGCTTCATCTAGCCAAGTGTCTGGAGTACAATCCAGACTGGCATGCTCATCCAAGATCAGGTCCTGGATCATAGCTGTTTTCCCATTTATCAACCTGGCATTGAGTTACAGCATTTTCAGCACAGGAGAGGGCTGTTGCCAACGTTTCCAGAGGGGGAACAACTTGGGTGCAACCAACACCCTGCGTTTCTCCCTTCTCCCACAATGATAGCATTTCTCCCTACTCATCCTGTCCTGCTATGAAAGAAAGCCAAGGCTGCCTGTCAAATAGTCTTTTAGTATATACAACACACCCATAGAAGGCTAGGTTGCACCCCCCCCCCGCCCCTGCTCTCCTTCCATGGCCAGGCAAAGATCTTTCCATTCAGAAGGGCTTTTGTCTTCTAACTGACTGCTGTGGGTCATTTAAAGAATGTGTTGTACTGTTCTCTTTCATAAGTTTTCAAATGTTTTCAAACTGTTTTAATTCAGTGCTTGGTTTTAATACAATGGCTTCTTTAATAAATTGTTCTTCAACATTAAAAAAAAAAGGAAAAACTGGTCCCATGCCATGCATGCAGGAGTGGGGGACCTTTAGCTTGCAGAATTTTGGACTATAATGCCCACATTCCCTTACTGGTCATGACAAATGGAGTTTCTAGTAGTTGAAGTCCAAATATGTGGAGACCAAATGTTCCCTACACCTGAACTGAGGGTATAAAGGTTAAGACCAGAAGCTTTAGTCATATCTAGAGAGATATTGATGGCTATTGCATCTCAGGTGAGATATGAGCTCTGTTTAATTTTTTTCTCTCTCTCCCTACCTCAGCAGCATGCAAATGGCCACATTTTGCATTTACTGAAGTTTCCTGACCCATTTGCAAAGGCACTGTACTGAAGAAAATGCACTGTACTAGTTTATACAGTTCAGCCAGAATGGTGTAGAGGTTTGAGTGTTGGACTACAACCCTGGATATTAGGGTTTGATTCCCTGCTTGGCTATGGAAACTCACTGGGTGGCCTGGGGCGCATCACAGAAAACCCCATGATAGGTTCACCTTAGGATCTCCGTAAGTTGGAAACTACTTGAAGGCACACAACAACAGTTTATTTTGGAGGTTAGAGAGGTGGTGTAACCATAACTACCTCCAACTGTTTCAGATAGAGATTCAACTGGTATACAAGTCAGAGCTCGTAAAGGAGAGTGGCATCATCCCCTTCCCCACACAAAGTCTTCTCCTGTTCTGTCTGGTTAAAATGTACTACGTTCTTTGACTTTCCTTCATAGGATTTGTTTTCCATTCTCTGTATCTTTCTTTGTTAACCTTCTCTGAATCCATTTCAAGTTGTCTATTTGTCTATCAGAAGTGATGGACTGCCAGGGTTTTTCTCCCCAACATGCCGGGGACCAGCACCATATTTGTGCCTATTGGCTTTCCTGGAAACTTGGTACAGACCAGCAGCCAGAAGCTTGCAGATTGGCAATGGCTCACAGACCACTACTTTGAATAGTAAAACTTGAAATTCTTGACATGTTATGTTCCTCCATCATTTTGATTGATTGTTTGAGCAGCCTCTGCTTCCTACCTGTGTATTGAGGGGATATTTCATCTGGGAGATGAAGTTTTCTGCCACCTTCAGAGCAGCCTGCTGTTCCTGCTCATTGGCTTTGAGGCCTGCTCAAGAAAAAGGAAGAAACAGAACAGATCAGAAATACTATAGTTTTGTTTAATTCAAGCCGAGTTAGTTCTTTCTGGAGGGAAACTAGTATCCACAGTACAAATGACAGCAAACTCCTAAAGTCTGAATCTTTGAGATCAGCTTTGTATTTACACACTCACATGGTCATCAGAGACAACAAGGAATTGCATGTAGGTCAGTATAAACTGGCATAGGGAATGGAAAGCACTTTATGCCTCCCCTATGCACATGACTGACACTAGATTGGTCAGCAGAAGAGGGAAGTTGCATGTGAAATTGCATTTCACATCCTGAAATGCAATAGGTTGTGGTCAAGGGATGGAGCTTTCCATATTTCCTCTGCCGGGTCCCAGCAATCCAGTAAATATTTGGGTTTTGTAGGCTAATAACCCCTGTGGATTTATTTGCAAGCAGATCTAAATGAAGAAACACATGAAAATTTGTGATAGCCCATGCATACAGTTAGCTTTGGCCATATGGAGTGAATAGAAGATGGAGAATTTGTGTACATACATGTTATATGCATGAACATCACATTCCAATGAACAAAACACAAGTGTATTCACTAGGAACAGCCTGTAGATCTGTTGCCACAAGGGCAGTAAATCCACTCTTCGTTTTACCATCATTCCTTCTGCAGCTGTGCTGAGTTGCAATAGAGCTTTGCCAGTTCTTATGGTTCCTAGGTATCTCTTATTAGAAGAGGTGGCCCTTATTTGAGGAAAACTTTTCCTTTTATATAGACTGAACAAGATGCTCCCCAAATCCCGTATTTTTGGGTGTGGGCCCTTCATAAAGATAGAACTCTGCACATCGCATCATTGATGAATGTTGACAATATGTTAATTTTACAGAGAAATACATAGCTAGATTAACTGAAATCAATACTTCCATTTGTTATTTAGGTAGCACACAAACTTGTTAATAGCTACTTCTAGACTGTCAACTCTACATGTCATGAATTTCAAATGTCCCTTATGATTATTTTGAAAACATGGCAATGCTACTGGCGCTTGACCTACTTTGCACTGGTATTGCTCCATTTCAACTGGAAGTAGATGTAGGAAACATGAAAAAAAATCCAGAGTAGATTCACCGCCCCCGCGGCCACAGATCTACCAGCTGCCCCAAATGCATGCGCTTGCCCTGATCCAGTGCTAGATTTTTGCAAAGCTGTCTAAACTTATGTGATGCATGAATTCTGGAGAGAAGTACTTACATTAGCATAGTCCCTGCTTTGCTTGCAATATTTGGCATCTCAAGTCAGTGGATTTCAGGAGTCTGGGCTGGGAGTGGAACAGCTTCAGAGCAGGAGAGACTAGAACAGGGAGGAGAATCAAGAGACTCTCCAAATGTTGTTCAATGACAACTCCCAGCTTCACTATGTTGACTAGGGCTGCTAGGACTTGCAGTGGAATAACATCTAAAGATCCACATGACTTCCATGCCTGCACTAGAGACATTGGTTTCTAGCTATACCAAAAGTCTCATTCAAAATATAAAACATCACATAAGCACAAATCCACAGCTTTTTCAGTGCAAGAGTCACATAAGAACAGAGGAAATTGCTTTAAACTAGGTCAGACTATTTGTCCTTCTAGATGTATATTACGGATTCTGACTAGACCATGGAAATCTTACAGTTTTGGACTCTGTTCCCAGAATACCTCAACTAGGTTGGGAAATTCTGGAAATCATAGTCCTCTCACAAAAATTACCAGAATCCTATAATACCTTTTATTTAACATAACATGCATAGCTTATTAGCTGAGGCGCTAAGAAACCCTGTTAGTGAATTGCAGAGAGGTGTGTAAGGATACTGGCAAGAGTGCCCAATGAGCATCGGGACCAGGCATTTAGCTGGCTCTGTTACATAGTAATGTAACATAGTAATGTAACATAGTAATGTGACAGCAGCCCTATACTGGATATGGACAGTGCAAAACTGACCAATTCTAATTCCCACATGTGTAAATCCCTAACAAAGATGTAATTCCCATACAGGATTCCAGCCAGTGTTTTCAAACTAATTATGACTGGCAGCCTCAGGCAGAGATCTCGGTACTGCCTGTTTCTAACTGAAAGCACAGTGACTGAACTTGGTTAGCCAGGATGCAAAGCATGTATTTTACCACTGAGTTATAGTATTTCCCCTTAAGGTGAAACCAGCCCTTCTGTAATTTGACAATCTTCTGTACTTTAGAAGACAAAAGTGTAGGATGAATTGATGCAAAACATGGCTATTTTGCTTTTGCTTTAGGAGAATCAATTCAGAACTTTCTAGTTAATATAAGCACATCTCTGGATTTTATTTCAAAAAC
Source organism: Ctenosaura bakeri (assembly GCA_948474755.1). Lineage (NCBI taxonomy): Eukaryota > Metazoa > Chordata > Lepidosauria > Squamata > Iguanidae > Ctenosaura > Ctenosaura bakeri. Next base: position 12,140 of record CAOLHI010005843.1, on the reverse strand, counting down.
AGTAGTCATTCTTGCATATTGATAAGATTGTGGGAGTTGTGACTAAGAATTTGTTGCAGTGTTAGGTGGTTTTTTTTACATCATTACAGATTGCGTGTGGGGGCAGTTTCATATGAATGAATCCTCCTGCATATGAAAGAAAAAAACCTCTACCACACACAAAAAAAGCCTATCAGGGAGAAGGCTAGGATCAAACCTGACATACCAACTTTCTTCATTCAAGGAAATTATTATTTTTTAGATAGAGGAACGCTCCACCCTGTGATAATCTCTTCAGATGTAGTCTTCAAAGGTACATTCCAGAAATAGTGAATAAGAAGGATAAGACACATATCAGCCATTGCAAAACTTTCTATCTATACATCTACTATAGCTTGCAAGCAAGGAACAGTCTAAAGAAGAATATCTGGAGAGCAAGGAACTAAAAAGATCCAATTATCACTCCAGGCAAAAACATCACAATGGTCCACACTCAGAGCTTACTTCAATACTGAAAATGGAGCTCAACGTGCAAAAGTAGTAAAGGAGAAAAGAGAGGAAGAGATGGAATCTTGCCCTTCCTTGCAGAGTCAGGAAAAAGCAAACTGTTGCAGACTCTGCTAGCTTGTTTATTCTTCCTCATCAATAACTTTTGCCATCTTGACCACACACTGATGCTGCTTGGCTGCACATATAAAAAGAGAACATCTTGTGGCATCTCTAAGACTTACCCATTTTATTTCAATGTATGTTTTCATGGACTATAGCCTACTTCTTCAGAGGCAACATTCAGTCATCTGATGAAACCATCCCTAGTCCCCAAAAACTTACGCTGAAATAAATTGGTCAGACTTAAAAGTGAGCTCTTTTTTTCTCTCCCTAACTTCCTGATTTTCTAACAGTCTAACTTCCTTTCTCTTCTTCTACATTCCAATAATTTCCACAACTTTAATCCAACACAGTTTACCTTTCCAAACAAAGATTTTGCCACACTGGCCATTGTCCAAGATGAAACAGTCATCTGTGATGAGCTGGTCCTGGCAGAATGGACTGGACTCAGACACCTTAGTCAGGCTCATTTTCCCAGTCATATCTGAGACCTGAGGATTGAGAAGGAAAGACAAGCAAGCTCCTTTTCAAGTTAAGGTAAGATCCATGGCATTCAGGTGTGGGCAGATTTCAGAATTGTGGGAAACGAATAGTGTATTTAGTAGACTCCTCAGGTCCATCAATCAGAATTGGGTACAGGTAGCAAACGAATGTATTCAGTTAAAGTTTGGTATAAAATGGTGGCTTGGGACAGCCAGTTCCCTGTGTCTTTTGCCAGATCCACAGCTATCACCTGCATAGTGAGATTAGAAAAATTACTTTTGGGGATTTTAGCCTCCAGAATTCTTCAGTCAGCATGGCCACTGATTCAATTGTACATTTGAGTTACTACAGGCTAAGGATTCTAACAGCTTAATTTAGGGAAAATATGGAGAATCTCTGGTCTTCCAATATGTTTTGGACTACATTTCCCATAGTCTTTTCTCATTAGGCTGGCTGGCTGGGTATTCTGGGAGACATCTCAGTATTTATCCTAAATACTTATTCCTGTTTCACCTAACTTGGCAGCAAAGTTTTATTTATTTAGAGCCTGCATACCCCATATTTCCTTTGTTTAGCCATAAAGGCTCCCAGAGTGTCTTTCAAATAGTCAATTTGACAATTAACATGGATTTGACTGTATAGATTTGACTGTAAGCCAAGAAGCAATGACAAACAAAGTATTTTCCATTTTTCAAATTATTGACAAAGCCATGGAGAAAGAAATTAAGATATGGTGACAACCCTACTTAAAAATTGATTACACATCTTTATTTGAGTAGCAGGTACAGATCTGACGGGCCCGTTGTAAGAAGAGGAAACTGCAAGTATGGGCAAAGAAAAATGTTGAAGAACAGGGGAGAAACTTTTGACCTTCTAGATTTTATTGGATTGTAGGTTCAACAGCTCTCATCAACATAGCCAACAGATAAGATTATGGGTGTTGCATTCATCTCAAAGGCCACAAATTACCTGCCATTGGATTATGACAGTGGACTAGAGCATGATCCATATGAAAAAGGACTAAATCATTTAGAGCTTATTAGGGAATGTAAATCTATACTTCCCTACTCAGAAGGCTATTCAGTTCAAAGGAGCTCAGAGGGTTTCACTTTGATGCATACAATATTGCATCCTAAGTAGTGATGAGTGGGACAGAGAATTGAGAAATGATGGAAGAATTACAAAACTGTTATAAGAGGGTAAGGTTGCTTGATCTTTTTTTCCCCTTTCTACTTCTTGTCAACTACTGAAACAGACTGATGGTAGATTCAAGACATACTACCTCAACCAGGCAAGTATGACTTTACAGAATTTGTAGTGGACCGAAAAGAAGGGTTGAACCACTGTGGTATAGTGGTTTGAATATTGGACATTCTTGTGAAATCAGGGCTCAAATCCCTGCTCAGCAGAAGCCCACTGGGTGAGACCTTGGGCAAGTGACACTTTCTCGGCCTCAGAAAAAGGCTATGGCAAATCACCTCTGAATAACACTGGCCAAGAAAACCTTGTGATAGGTTTGCCTTGGGTCTCTGTAAGTTGGAAATGATTTGAAGACACACAACAAGAAAAAAAAGAGGGTAATGTACTGGGAAAGCATTAAACTCAGAACTTGGAAATGTGACTTTTTTGCACTATAACTCCAGGATCCCCAAACTGCATGGGCATGGAGATTCTGGGAGTTGTAATCAAAAAAGGAATTTCTCCAAGTTGTGATGAAACTTGAAGCCAGCCTTGTCCACCAGTGTTCCTCACATGCCTTGTACAGCACAACTGCCGCTGCATTCTTCTGATCAGCAATAACATCTTCTTCAGGATTTCCCTCTTTCAGAGGTGGCTTAGGACCCAGCACCTAGGAAAAATAATATATAATGCTGATCACTGGAATTTTCTTTTATTAGGTGCCTTGGAACCCTAACTCTTAGTGCCTCCCAGGCTTTAATATCCACCCTATTCAAATTTGATGCTATTGGTACAGTCAAGTTTGGCCCCAAGGCATTGCGTGACCTGAGACAGACTAAGAGAAAGGAGAATATCACTCTAACATCTCTCTAAAGTAAACATATATTAATAGCAAATCAAGTCAACAACTTGATATGCTTCCATGTCTCCCACAATCCACTTCTTGAGGCAGCTGCCTCACGGGAAGGTCCAGCCATCGGTAAAGACCTTCTAGAAAATCATTTCCACAGAGACAAGGTTACTGCCCCTGTTATTCTAGTCTTTCATTATACAAAGCTGTCCAGGTACATGGTGTCATACAGGTACACTATATTCTGCCCAAAATACACATCTGTGAAGAGGCCCTGTAGTAGATCACAAACATTGTAGCTAGAAGGTCTCTAACTAAAACCTCTTCCTAAGATCTTGGACAGCTACTCTCAGTCAGAGTAATGTGGGTAACTTTTGGACTATAGCTGCAGTCAGCCATAGTCAGCATAGCCAATGATGAGCCAACATGAGAGCTGGTAGTCCAACAACATCTGGATAACAATATATTGTCCAACTCTGCAGTACAGTACAATTACTCTCCCTGTGGTCCACTGGCTGTGAAGGTCACCATTGAAACTGTAGTCATCAGGTGATAAGAGCAATCTTCCCTAGCTGCTCCTCCAAATATTTTCAGCTACAACTCCTGGTATTCCTAATTACTAGCCAGTAATAGGCTCTGGCCCTGTTTCCTGTTCTTGAGTCAAAGAGTAACTCTCTGAGTAACTTCCAGATGTTAATCTAACTGCTACCACCCAATAATTGACCTCTGCAGGATTTAATTTGCACTTTTCCTACCTCTGACTCTGCAGAAGTTTTCCCTCCCCATCTGTAGGAGATTAGAAACCTATATCTGTGTACACATATATACCAAGCAAAAGCGCATGAAGAGGGTGGAAAAAAGAGATCTTTTAATGTAAGTTTTTATTCTAAGCAAGCAATTTTACATTAGCAGAAAGGTGTCTTGTACATGAAGACACCTTCCTTTTGGTGACATTTAGGGGTGGTTACAATGTTATAAAGCAGTCTAAGTCATATTCAGGCTAGAAAAAAAATACTCTACTCATGATACAGATAGTGTTCCTGGTCTTTGGATGTTCATGGGCAGCTGGGAAGCTTCCCATATTCATGGGAAGGTGTTCATGGGAAGGATGAGGTAGGCAGCAACTCCCCTACCTCTCCATCAGTCTCAAGTCTCCCCAGTCTCAAGATTCTCACTTGTGCTGGCATGTGTTTTTATAACATCTTGGAAGCACCTCTAACCTTCCACACTTCTCCCCAAACTGGTCATCCTAACTGTGCACTGTATGATCTCTGTACCTCCTATGTGATGCTGACAGCCAATAAATGTAACCTAACTCATTAGAGCCCATTATCACATGGCCATGTTAGATTGTCAAAACATTAAAGGACATGAGGTTGGAGAAAACCTCGGTTAGAGATTCTCAGTGTCCATCCTGTGCATGCCTTCTTAAATCCTTCCATAAAAATGTTTAGAATTGAAATATCCCTCCCATCAGAGCTTCATATCTCTTCAAATGCAGGTTCCACTGTATATTTTTCCTTTCCAAATATTTATGTATTTGTCATGGCCTTCCCAAGGTGGATCAAAAGCATAAATAAAAGCATAAAAGCAAAACACCTCCTTACAAAAGGAAGTCAAAAGCAGTTTAAATAATATTTTTGAGATTACTTCCAGTGGCTGCAGCGAGGAGTTTGGCAGTCTCCATGCAGACCTGCGGGAAATATTGCCTCCCCAAGAGGCTGGAAACCCACTATTAATTCTAAAAATAGTGGGGCAAGTACCCTCTTAGGAGAGAGGGTCCAGAGGTGCTTGGAGGGACCAATTTCTCAGCATTGGTGTCAGGAAAAATTCCAAGAGAATGCAACATGGAAAATGCCGAAGCGGCCTGGCAAGCTGACCATTACCTTTAGAAGGCTCCGTTTAAGGAGGAATTCTCGCCACCACTGTTAAAGAATGCTCAAAAGGAATTTTGTCAGTTGTTTTTGTGTTTAGAGTTTGGTAAAGAATACCCAACACAAGAAGCATTGTACATCGGACTTTAAAATTTAATATTGTAAGGAGCCCTTTGAGGAGGAAAAGGGTGTATCTGTGGGTAAATCACTTCAAGGTTTTTCCTATTCAACAAGTGTTGAGGGGTGGGGCGGTAAAGAAAAACAGTGTCAAAGGAATCAGTTTGAGACTCAAGGTTTCATATGGATACACACCCCGCAGTCATAGAGACAACACATTTTGGAAGGAGTGGTGAACAACAGGCAAGTAAAATGGTTAAATATATGTTTTAAGTTTGCTTTGAACTGTTAAAGATCTAATATATGAACCTTAAATAAACATTGGAGCTGTGGAATATCGGAACATTGGATATATTGGAAAACAGGAAGTGACAGAGAGAATAAAGAAAAAAAGTGGTGGAAAAGAAAGAGCAACTGGAATTGTTTTTGAACTTTGTAACATAAACTGTAGAAGCTTGAAATCAGTAATAGAAATAAAAGGAAAGGAAAGGAAAGGAAAGGAAAGGGGAAAAAAAGAAAATCCAAAACAATTGACGGACTCTATAAAATACTCAAGTTAAAAATTCAGGAATAGATGAATTTACTGCATTTAGAAAAACGGATTATTTAAATTAAGAGAGAGACAGTGATAATTAAAAGTTAGAAAGGAAAGTAAAATTCTGTTCGAGATTAGAGAAATTGTTTTGGTTCTTTACCTTTTGGTCTTTTACTTCCTCATCTGTTATTAGAGAAGTATTGTATCCACTCTCCTTTTTCTTTCTTTCTTTTTTCTTTTTTGGTACTTGTCATATGATAGCTGCTATATGATATTCACTGAGAAGTCATCATTGTGTCTTAAAAAATACTAATTGTGAAATTTCATAGGATTATTGGATACTAACTGTGAAAACTTATAGGATCATTGATTAGATTTGATAATTAATAATTTGATTAATTTGATAATTGATTAATGAAGTAAATTAATTAATTAGTATTAAGGAAACGTATTTATCTATATATGTTATTTATATATAGAAGGAGCAGAAATTGAAGTATATTGGGTGATAGATTGACTAATTAGATTATATTGGAAAAGAAAAATAATTTTGAGATGGAGATAAATATAAGAGGACATAAGGAATTTTGGGTCAGATTATAGTTTGTTTTAGCTTCAGTGTTTAAAGAAAAAAGACTTAAAGGAGATAATAATATCTAAATTTAATAAATGAAAGCTACAAATATTAGAAATATAAATATAGCAGATTATAGGTTATTATAGCAATATAAATGATGAATTAATATGTGATAGTTGGTCAAAGATATATTGTATGAGCAGTATTGTGGGTATAGTGAAAAATATTAGATAGAGTTAGCTTGATTGTGATCGGTTCTATCTTCTCTTCTCTCTTCTCTTTTATCTTTTGCTTGATTGTTTGATATCAAATTAACTTGGAATACCTGATCTGACCAGATTATATTTCCTTAGATAACTTAATAAGCCAATCAATTTGAAACATCAGATCTGGTTAATGGATTAATCAAATTGGATAAAGATATTGGGAAATAGCATACTACAAAATACTGATAAGTGAATTTAAATTATTGGCAATCATTAAAGGGAAGAAAATAAGAGGGGGAAAAAGAGTTTCAAGAAAAGAATTAAAATAAAAATAATAACAAAAAAATAAAAAAGTCAATTGATTATAAGGATGGCATCAGGAAGAAGAAAAGCGGTATTATCGCAACAACAATTACAAAAACAAAGACAGAAGAACAAGCAAAAGTAATGGAATTTGGAGTATCAATATTAGAAGAAATGAGAAGGCTTAGAGAGGACTTTTAAAAAGAAATTAAGAAAGTATCTAATGATATCAGGGATATGAAACAAGAAATGGAAAATGTTAGACAAAAACTGGAAAATATAACAAAAGACCTGAAGATAATGAACACAAAGATTGACGATTTACAGGATAGCACAGTTAGATTGGAAAAAGAAACACCAGAATTGGAAAAAAGATTAACAAATACAGAACAGGAGTATAGAAATACAAAAATTAAATTTAGAGAACAATGTTTGAAAATAAGAGGCCTGGCAGAGACTTACGGAGAAGAACTATGTAGTCGATTAATACCAGTATTGGCCAATTTTATAGGGTGGAATACTGAACAGCTAAATTTAGAGGTCAATAAGATGTTCAGAGTAAACTCTTTTGCAGCTGAGAAGAGAAATGTACCCTGAGATGTTGTGGTTTATTTTTTAAGAGAAAGAGTCACAGATTTGGTGATTCAACGAAGTTATTTGAAAAAAATTGGTGGTAGATGACAAACAGCTGTGGATATTTAAAGACATCCCATCACAAGTCTTAAAGAAGAGGAAAGAATATTGCGTTGGAAAGAATTCTAATGCAAATCTTAAAGAAAAACGGAATTATGCATCGATGGTGCAGAACAGAGGCAGTTACCTTTACATTACAACAAAAGGGATAGACTCTGAACTCTATTATGAAAGTACAGGAATTTGTAAGACATCATAAAGAAGAACTGAATAAATATCATGAAAGAAATCCAAAGTTTAAAGAAAAAGTAAAAAAAGATGAAGTAAGAGAGGGAAGAGAAAAAAAGAGCAGGAAAGAAAAGAATGTAAGAGAATACTTGAAGATCTAGATGAAACATCGACAGAGATACCATTAGAGAATACTGAAGGACTGAGCAGGAAGGGAACAAGGAGAACGAAGGGAATGAAGAAGAAATATCTGAGGGAGAAGGAGAAGAGGACAAGGAAGAAGAATAAGAAAGAGAAGAGGCAGAGAAAGAGCTAGGAATAAGGAAAATAGTGAAATAAAGACGTAAATAGGAGAAACTAAGCCAAAATGAAAATTACATCATGGAATATTAGAAGGTTAAATGCCCTCCTTAAAAAGAAAAGGATTTTTCATTATTTAGGAAAACTTAAATCAGACATAATCTGTTTACAAGAAACACATATAAGAGACAAAGATTTGAAATAGTTAAATAATAAAAAACTTGGACAGGATTTCTCAGCTTCAATAGATAAAAAAAGGAGTTACAATTTATGTTAATAAAAAATACAAAGGAAAAAAATTTCAAGGACAATAAAGGAATATTTGTTGGTGTGGAAGTAAATATAATTCAACATAAGATCCTTATTGTTAGAATACATGGACCACAAGAAAATAAAGCATGTTATTATGAAAGATTATTAAATGTAATTAGTGACTATGACTACCAAGAAATAATAATCTTGGGTAACTGGAATGGGGTAATTAATCCTGAGATGGATAGGTTGTCAGATAAAAAAATAATATCAATACAGAGGAAACTTCCAAAAGCCTTTTTTGAGCTGTTGGAAGACTTATCATTAGTGGACGCATGGTGTTATCTGTATAGGAATACAAAAAAATTCACATAATACTCAGAGGTACACAAGACATGGTCTAGAACTGACATGATGATGGTTTCCAAAACACTGATGAAGACTGTAAAAAAAAAAAATGTTTTAACAAGGACATTATCATATCATAACCCCCTGATAATGATGATTCAGGAGAGGAAAAGAGAGTATAGATGGGTCTTAAAAGAGGAATTATTGAGAGATGAGAAGATGGTAGAAAGAGTAAGAAAAGAAATAACTCAATATTTTAAAGAAAATACAGGAAAAGGCATAGCAGAACATAACATCTGGGAGGCAGGAAAGGTGGTTATTAGAGGTTTCCCATGCAACAAGAAGTTTATACAAAAAAAGTGTGAAAATCGACAAAAAATTATGGAAGAGCTCAATGAGAAAAAAGATTGAAGAAAGAACCAGAACAGGCAACAGAAAAATAAAAAATGAAATTAAGAATGAAATCTTACAAAAGCAGATAACAATTCAAGATACTATAGAAATTGAAAAAAAGTTGAAATTTATAAAACAAAGATATTACGAATACGTGAACAGAATAGGTAAATGGCTAGCCTACAGACTAAAGAAAGAAAAAAAGAGGAGATTAATCTTAGAAATTAGAGAGGGGGAAAGATACATCAACAACAAAATAAAATCAAGGAAGTATTTTACAACTACTTTAAGAAAACATTTGAAGAACAAGATACAAAGCATCTACTAGAAAATATTAAAAAATATTTAGGGAAGATAATGATAAAGCAAATAAGTGAGGAACAAAGAACAGAGTTAAATAAACCAATAGCAAAAATGGAAATTTTAAACGCAATCCAAAAGCTTAAAAATTGTAAAGCACTGGGTTCCAACGGTTTTACAGCGTGTTATTATAAGATCTTTCAAAATGAATTAGTCGGGCTCCTACAAAACGTAATGAATGGATTAGATGAAGGTAATAGATCAACTTCCTGGGGAGCAGCAACAATCAGTTTAATGCCGAAGGAGAATAAAGATCATTTAGAGGCAAAAAATTATGGACCAATTTTGCTACTAAATATGGATTATAAAATTTTTGCCAGTATTTTAGCAGAATGATTAAAAAAGGTGTTAAATGGATGGATATATGAGAACCAAAACAACTTTCTCCCAAGAAGATCAATTAAGGATAACATGAAAGTGATTATAGATGTAATAGAACACTATCATAAATATAATGAAAAAAAGTTAGACTTGATTTTCCTCAATGCAGAGAAAGCATTTGACAATGTAAATTGGATGTTTATGAATGAAACTTTAAAGAAAATAAATATGGGCGAAAGAATGGTGAATTGGATTTAACCAGATTTATAAAAATCAAATAGCAATAGTATTAGTAAATGGAGAAAGAACAAACAAAATCAATGTAAAAAAAAGGAAAAGAAAAGGATGTCCTCTCTCCCCCTCACTATTTTTGATAATCATTGAGATATTAAACATCTAAATAGGAAATGAACCCCAAATAAAAGGAGTACAAATTAAAAATCATTCTTTTAAGAGCGTTTGCCGATGATCTTGTTATATTGCTAGACAATCCTATACAAAATACCGATAAGCTAAAATATATTCTACAGGAGTTTGGCACTTTATCGGGTTTTAAAGTAAATTCAGAAAAAACAACGATGATAACAAAAAATAGGACAAATCAAGAAGAAACAGAAATGGAAAAGAAATCTCAATTTAAGATATCAAAAAAAGCAAGATATTTAGGGTATACGTAACTAAAAATAATACAGACTTATATGAGAATAGCTATAAAAAAATCTGGCAAAATATAAAGATGGATTTAAAAAGATGGGCTAAACTAGATCCATTCATATTAGGAAGAATAGCAATGTTAACTGTTACTTTTCATGATTACAGTGGCTTAGAATGACTTATGCTAAAAAATGGAAAGTCCATTTATAGTCCATTCCTCTATTTCTGGTATTTTATCTTTCTTTCAATACTTTGCATATATTATTCTTGCTGAAGTTATCATGTACAGAATAATGCTCCAGTATGTCTTTATCCAAGTTCGTCCTTTTTCGAGCAACATGTTTAGTAAGAAAAGTTCTGGTAGAAATGGAATGTTAGTGTTCAGGAGTTCAGATTTTTTTTAATGTATGGTTTTCCAGTAAGTCTTAGCACACGGACAGGTCCACCACATATGAAAAAAGGTTCCCTCTACCTCTTGGAATTTCCAACATTTATTATTCGGAGTCAAATATATCTTCTGTAGCTTTGAAGGATTTAGGTACCATCTATAGAACATTTTCAGATAATTTTCCTTCAAGTCTTGAGACAGTGTGAATTTTTGGGTTCTGCACCAACTCTTATTCCAATCTTCCAGTTGAATTTCTTTTCCAATGTTCTGGGTCCATTTTATCATCACATCTTTGATAGTCTCTATTTCTAATTCTTGATCCAAAATGAATTTGTAAATCTGTGAGGTCAAATGTGTAGGTTTTTCAAATATTGCAAATTCAAATTCATTTTCGTCACGTATACTTTGGAAACTTTCTAATTTAAAGTCCATCTTGTATTGTTCTTTTATCTGCAAATATAAAAACCATTGGCAAGGAAATCCATCTTCTAGTGACTCTCGTGATTTAGTTTGAAATTTTCTTCCTCAATTAAAATATCTTTATAGTGGATCCATTTTTCATGCTGGGATTTCCACCTACCTAAGAAGGTTTCATGGGGTGACACCCATTGTGGAATTCTTTTGTAAATCTTGTTTTTAAATTTTGTCCATATATTTAATAAAGATCTTCTCACGTAATGGTTAAGGAAGTCTCTGTCAACCTTGGCTTTACCGTACCAGAAGTGGATGTGCCACCCTTAGATTTGAACTTTCAAGCCTTAAATTTCTTTCATTTTGTTAGGTAATCCAATCCACAAACCAAGTAAGTGTATTTGCATAATAATATGTTTTAAGATTGGGCAGTCCACAACTTCCTCTTTCTTCTTTATCAGTTAGCAATTTCCATTTAATTCTGGGTTTCTTTCCCTTCCAGATAAAATTTGATAGATCTTTATCATTGTGGATAACTGGAATATTTTGAAAAAGATAATTTAATTTGGGAAGTATGTTCATTTTAATGGTGGCTATTCTTCCTAATAGAGAAAAATTTAGTTTGGATCAATTTTATAAGTCTTTTTTAATCTCAGTACAGACTTTCTTGTACTTGTTTTCAAAAAGATCATTATTTTGCCTAGTAATCCATATACCCAAGTATTTTATTTTCTTATCGAAGTGAAAACCAGAGAATTTAAGTAAATCTGAGGTTTCATTATCTCTGATGTTTTTAGTAAATGTTTTGGTTTTTTCCTTGTTAATCCTAAACCCTGTGACTTCTCCAAGTTTAGTCAATTTCTGAATCAAGATCTCAATGCTATATTTTGGATCCTCTAAAAAAAATCACCAAATTGTCTGTGGAGGCTTTAAGCTTGTATTTTTGGCCTTTTATCCTCACTCCTTTTATTTGCAGGTCATTTCTAATTTCAGATGCTAGAACTTCAAGAATCATTATAAATAACAGAGGGTAAATAGGGCAACCTTATCGAGTTCCTTTTTGTATCTTGAAGGGTTTGGTTGTTTCACCATTGATAATAAGTTGGGCAAATTGATCTTTATAAATCTCTCGAATTCAGT